>JAPEUT010000056.1:0-112544 GCA_027946375.1 Neodidymelliopsis sp. IMI 364377 | reverse complement strand
TTCTTCCCCCACCTCGTCACACCCCACACATGCGCCTCACTCAACCTCGGCGGCGCATCACTCGTCGTGCGAAACGGACTTGCGCCATACGGGAACATCTTCTCCATTTCCTCGTCGCTAAACACCTCGTTATCCTTGGGCATCCCGGGAACGGGGGGTTTCGGGGCTGCGATGCTGCCTTCGACAGGCCGTGTGGGTTTCTCGCGCTCGACGGGGAGCGGGGAGGCAGCGATGCGGATTTCCGTGTCCGAGAGGATGGCTGTGTTGGGGGGCATTTTGGTGGGGAGTGGGTTGGCGGGTAGAGAGGCGAGTTGGTCGTGCATGTGTTGCTGGGTACTACCATTGCTGCTGCTGCTGCTGCTGCTGCTGCGTTCCCAGTGTCGGCTTTCTTTGGATAAAGGACGCCACCATCCTTGACTTGCCACATCGCCGCCTTCTTCCATGGTAGCTATGCTCTTCGCCCACCACCGCGCCGAACACATCTCCCAGATGCGGCTCTGTGCGCGCTTGACGGCAAACACCTCGTCTTCTCCTGTCAGGCCGCGCACGTTGGCAAAGTCGGGTTTCCGCGCTGTCGACTCTTGATGTCGCGCGTGTTCGTCACCGTAGTCGGATTCGGAGAGGCCGGCCTGGCGACGCGCCCGGTTTGGTGGGTCGTCCTCGAGCGCGTCGTCGGGCATGGCGCGTGTGTTGGTGCCGTACGAGGAGATGTTGGGTCGGAAGGGAGAAGTGAGGTCCTGGTGGATTTCGCTATATGTTTCGGGGTACACGGCGTCTTCGTTCAGGACTTCTTCACCGGCCTCATTCTTCGGTGCAGGGAAGAAGGTCGACTCCGGATCTGCGGCTGCAGTGATGAGTAGACGGCACCGTGCTTCGTACAGAGCGTCGAGCAGGGTGATCATCCGGCGGGCTTCGTGTTTGCGGAGGAAGGTTAGGATTGGGACGTCGGTCAGGACAAAGGTGTGGTAGGTCGACGCGAGGGAGACGTAATCTGCAGGGCCGAGCACGGCACCACAGAGCTCCTCAAACGTGAAAAAGGCTACTCCCTTGTGTTGGGCAGGGATGTCGACGCGTCGACCGTAGACAGTGAGAGTGGCGGGCTCCCAGGGTATGGGGTAGGGGTGCGAAGTTGCAAGTTCGATAAGGTTGTTAAAGGTTTCGGCGAAAGTGGTCATCTCCTCGACTGTGGTGGGTTGGATAAGGTAGTTCTTGGGGAATTTGACTTCGGACGAGGACGCGGGCTTTGTCGTGTCGGGCTCTATACCCTGTCCGGCTGGAAGGCCTGCTGTTGCGATCGAGACGGCATCCTCAATGGTCGAAGCAGACATCGATGCTTGGTTACCTTCATCTTCAATCTCCAACTTTCGGTAGTCCTTCTTGCCTTCCATCTCCCACACCTCACATCTCGCCTTCAGCACCTCAAGAAACTGGAAAAACTCGCCCTTCTGCCCTGCTCCATCATTCTTTGGACGGAACCCAGACATCCGATTCGCCCAGCCCAGCTTGCTGAAGGCTCCTCCAGGAGCTGGTCTAGCAAATTCCACACCCGCAGCCTTGGCCAACTCGTCTGGCATGCGGTTACTGGTCGCTATTAAGACACCACCAAGCTGGAAGAAGCTCGTCATCAGATTCGACAAGATCTTACTCGCCACTCGGTCTGGAAACTGAAACTCGTCAAGGAACAAAATTGGACTCGTTTCGATGAGGTCACGGGCTACGAGCAGCAATGAGTATTCATCTTGACCGTCGGCAGTCTTTGTTAGCGCGCGGGACTTGCGGAGCTGTTCCAGACGCGAAATTGTGTGTAGCATGAACGTGTCGAAATGCCAGCGCTTCTTCTTGCGGTTGGGTAGACATTCTTGGAACAGATCAATAAGCATAGATTTACCGGTGCCAACTTCGCCGTGAAGCATGAGACCTTTGGGACTTTGCAGACTCATAGCCTGATCATGATCGGTAAGAACGCGTGTCAACGCTCGTGAATCGCGCTGCTCTTTCTGGTTTACGAGCGTTTTCCAAATCCAGCTTCTGTCAAAGCTACCCAGTTCGGCAGTAGATGGCGCTGGTGGAGCATCTTGGCCGGCATTGACGGCTCGCGTCAATTGACTGAGACGTTTGGAGTACTCTACGCTGGGTTCGTAATCTATGAGTTGATCGTAGAGTTTTTGCAAATGTACTGTTCAAGTCAGTCGTCTGATGTACTTTGGCTTGGCGCTTGCCGAATGGTAGACGTCATACGAGCCAAACGATGCTGCCCAGGATCAGGACGGATTTGATGTGTGGCTATGAGACTTCTATATAGGACCAACGGATTCGTGATCGTAACATTTGTTCCATTGGGAGGCATTTGGTTGACATGAGGAGAAGAATGTTTGATGTTGCTAGGAATCTGCAAGCCCGAGGTGCATCGAAGAAGAACGAGTCTTACCTGATTTGGACATTAGCGTGTTCGATCTGATAATCGGGACTGCCAGGGTGGTAAATTGGGAAAACTGTGGTGTGAACTTCGAATTACTGATGTTACATGTATCTATGGATGCTGTTCACGAATACGCCAAACGCCGTCCATGCTCTGGTATCCTGGTATCGTTATGTGCAAGGCTGATTCGTTAAATGCTGGTAACGCCTGGCGCCCACGCTTCTGCGATTCGCTTGATCTCTTGAATGAAGCTTCGGCTTGTGATTTGTGTAGAGCCAATCTTCTGCTCAACGTTCGCCGTAATGGGTGAATGTTCATCCGGATTGTAGAATGGGTTTCGCAGAAGCTTGATGTATGCGGTTTGCAATGCCCTAAACGCCTGAGGATCTTAGTATCTAGGAGGTCCCCAGACTGGAATGAGCAATCTTACAGGCTTCAGATCTGCGTCTCGTAGCCCAACGGCTGTTGCTGCTTTGCTGTCTAATGCCGTCGCTGGTCTTCCTTCCATATCGACAACGACAACAATCTTGACGCCAGTGTTGGTAAGCCACCCATACATAGCCAGTCTTTCATCAACGGCTTGCAGAAGTCCGAAGTCCTGATCAGCTGTCTTGTAGGGAAGGCGAGCCTCGAAGATATCCAGGCATGACGACAGGAGGAATTGGAACTCCAGAGGGGCTCTTTCTTCTGGTGGAAAGAGAGAAATATGCAATGGATTATTCTGCCATCGATCAGCCTCCATCATTGGCATGGTCATCATAGACGTTGAAAGCTTCCAAGTAGTATACAATAGCGGCACACCTAGACTCCCAGAGATGGTACTCACGTGCTTGCCGATGTAACCTATGCAGCAGATCGAAGGCACTTTGCTCGCCATCTTTGGTGATTCTGCAATAAAGTCCAACTGCCGTCAATGGACCCTGGAAATGTCACGAGTTAGGAGATGCAGTCTCGCCGGGGTAGACCGAAAAGGCGATGGTGGAGGAGCGATGACCGCTGTCGACCTATCACAAGACGCCCGAATCGGCTAGCTAATCTGGCCTTGGCGAAGAACCATTGACCTCATGAAATCGCGACTGCCCTACACAGACGCCACCCCACGCCCACCTCTCCACTCCTCCACCGGACGCTCTCCTTTATACCCGTCGCCAAAATGCTGTCGACAACGAGGTC
Organism: Neodidymelliopsis sp. IMI 364377; assembly: GCA_027946375.1. NCBI lineage: Eukaryota > Fungi > Ascomycota > Dothideomycetes > Pleosporales > Didymellaceae > Neodidymelliopsis > Neodidymelliopsis sp. IMI 364377. Next base: position 108,952 of record JAPEUT010000056.1, on the reverse strand, counting down.
TGCGGCTTCAATGGCTCTGCGAGGTGAGTCGCTGCTGTCGCAAAAAGCTGCCCGTCGCTCCGGAGCTGATATTTGGACAGCCAAACCTACCACAGCACTGCTGCCCTTCCGCGCCGGAAGCGTTGCCTTCCTTTCGTCGAGCTCCTCCAACAATGCGACGACGATGAAGAGCCCCGCCACCATCATGGGCAACCCCGGAACACCGCCTCCGATGAAGCAGGCGCGCCGCGAAGTGCCATTGCCCAGCCAGGAGGGCAAGAAGGGTGCCATGCAATATGCGCTGTATGTTATTTCCGCGGCAGAAGAGAGAGGACATGCTTTGGAGATGTTCAGGGCTGACACAGTAACAGCACCACTCTTGACCAGGTAGCCAACTGGGCGCGTCAGAGCTCCCTCTGGCCCATGACTTTCGGTCTCGCGTGCTGCGCCGTCGAAATGATGCACTTGTCCACCCCACGATACGATCAGGATCGCCTCGGTATTATTTTCCGTGCTTCGCCACGACAGTCCGACGTCATGATTGTTGCCGGAACCCTCACAAACAAGATGGCTCCGGCTCTGCGACAGGTCTACGACCAGATGCCTGACCCTCGATGGGTTATTTCCATGGGTAGCTGTGCAAACGGAGGAGGTTACTACCACTACAGCTACTCGGTCACAAGAGGATGTGACAGGATTGTACCCGTCGACATCTACGTCCCCGGATGCCCGCCTACTGCTGAGGCGTTGATGTACGGCATTTTCCAGCTGCAGAAGAAGATGAGGCATACCAAGATCACAAGGATGTGGTACAGGAAGTAGAGTGGAGACGTGCGGGAGGGAAATTCAGGTGGTCATTCTGTATGCGGGCTAGAGCTAACTTTTTCTTTTGTCTGTACAAATCAAATCCAAGTACAACACATTAAATTTCGCAGTCATCTATTGGCTATTCTGCCTTTGATCCTGGGTTCTGCGCTCAGACATGTTCTCTCTACGCTGACTCACCAAGTCCAAACATCTTGATAGAGTTATTCCATGCTGCATCACACACATCTTCCACGGTTATGTCCTTGATACGAGCAATGGCATATGCCACATGAGGTATGGTCGCAGGCTCGTTTCGCCCTTTCACCATAGCTCCCTTTACAAACTTTTCCTTCTTCACAGCTTTCGGAAGTGGCGGTGCATCCTTGAGGAACTTGGCCGAAGCATGGCTGGGTCGCATTTCACACTGTAACGAATTTAGTCAGGGATATGTAGAGGCGAGATTGAATACTTACCCAAGGCCCATCTGTCTCAATCTGAAGTCGCTCGAGAGGTATCTGCCTTACGACATCTATGTTCTCGTCCGCTATGACTTCGTCAGTAATGTCTAGCTATACGTGACGAATCACTTACTCTTCATACTACACCCGTTGACACCAATGTCAAAGCCAAGCTCCACCAATCTCTGCATCTCCTCCAGCGTTCCTGTGAAGCTATGGACTAGGCCCCTCTTCGGCAACTGCTCCAGCTTTGCTTTCAACAAACGTTCAAAATCCTCGCTCGCAGCGCGTGAATGCAAGAATAGAGGAAGTTGCACCTCCACTGCAATCTCGAGCTGCGCCTCGAAGTACTTGAGTTGCTGCTCCTTGGGTGTTAGAAAGAGGCGGTCATAATCGAGCCCGAACTCTCCAAAAGCAACAGCATGACCAGATGCCTTGGCTTCGGTTGCGAGAGATTCCAGGGCAGAAAGGAGCGCAGAGGGACCACCGGGATATTCATCGAATTGCTTCGCTGAGCACGGGTGCACGCCTATTGTGGCGTAGCAAAGTCCGGCTGTTGTCTGTTGGTCAACTGTCCAAGATATGGTCGATTGAACTTACGGTGTGCCTTTGAAATCTCAATAGCATGTTTAGATTCCTCAAGGTCGGACCCTGTCACCATGAATTTTTTACAGCCAGCGTCTACTGCTCTTTGGATGATGTCTTCAAAGTCATCATCGTGCCTTTGTTTACCGTGATACTCCCCCCTGAATATAGGATCGGTGAAGTTGATTCCGATCTACTGCTAATCAGTCTCTTTCCTGACAGTCACGAGGAGTACGCGAACCGACATCGATATATCTTAGTTTGTTGTTCTCTTCTGCCATTTTGATAGGAATTGAATGTTTGCATGAACCGGTTGCAAATTGTCCTTCTTCAGGTCAGTTTGTCTAAGACGTACAAGTGTGGAAGAGTATGTTGACGTACTTGAAAAGTCGAAATTTAAGCTTTGTAAGGGCTCAAACGATCGAGATGACAATGGCCTTGGGGTATAGATGTGTAATTTGGTCTCGACCCAATGAGATCTTTGCGCTCGCAAAGCTCTCAAGAACATATGTCGTGGTTGCAGAAATGTAGTCACTGCGTCATGTTCGAAGTGGCAGGAGCCTCATCACTAGACCGAAAGAAGTTAGACCAGCTCTGATCTGGAAACAACATTTGTACTCAGATGAGTCTACCATCATCTTCAGAATCACAATTCTAGTCAACGTTATCACTGTTCAACACAAAGTGCACATTCAACGATTCAGTCAAGTTGCAGCGGCTTGCGAGTGGAGATAGGATTCCCCGACACGTTACGATAAGCTCGGTCCGAACCGGGACCTTGTTCAAGTTTGCCTGTACCAACACACAGCAATCAGAACAACACCCATAAACAAATCACATCATGTCGAAAGCACCGTTTGAGAATACATGGTATCACCGAAAGGTTGCGGATAACGCGTCCAAACCCTGCAACATCTGTTTCAAGCCATCAACAAGTGTCCTCATCACACCTAACAATAAGGTATAGCATGTTAACAACTCGATCCGAGCCATCATTCACTCGATTACAGGATTTTTTCTATGTGTGCGTTGGTCACCTTTCCGATCGAGGCTTTGCTCAGCCAGATGCCGAAGAAGCCGCAGGGATAGCTGAGCGCAAGAAGAAAGAAGAGATGGACCGCGAGATCGAGAAAGTGAAGAAAGAATACGAAGAGAAGCAAAGACTGAAGAAAGAGAAGCGAAAAGAAAAAGACAAGGACAAAGACAAGGAGACTAAGAGTAAAGAAGAGGAAGAGGATAAGAAAGACGAGAAAGCCAAGGAAGATAAAGTGCATATCTTTGATTCAGAGTAAAAGCTTTCAAGCTGACGAAAGTGTAGATCAAGGAACTATCAAACTCGAGCGATGCATCCACAAGCGAACCTGGTTCGCGGATATACCATCTCAGCAAGTAAGTCAACAACATATGTTCGCAACAATATATCCTAGAGGTATGGCACGGAACTTACGACCATACAACAGAGCTTTCTACCAAATGCGTCTCGATAAACTCCGCAACGCCGAAATTGCCAGACGCAACCGCGAGCGCCTCAATAACCCCGCAAATTTCCCCTCCGTGCCCAGCGGCAATCCTTGATACCATGTCAAGAACGCCCCTTCACGGCGGACATGGCCGCGTTCTATCGCTCAACGCCGAAGGATCGACCACATCCGCATCTCTGGCAGTGTGCGTATCAGAAGAGCTGGGTGACAGACTGCAGTAAGCAGTCCGTTAGCTTTAGCTTCTTACACTTACGCTGCCTGCAGTCAGCAATTAGCGGCCGTGTTACTTGCCTTGGGAGAAAACGGGAAGGTGTTAGAGAGTGAGGAAGGAATAACATCAGGTGGTACAGATTCCTGCGTGTCATACAAGAGAGATCTTGTTTCTTTTTATGCAGTCATCATGGTGGTTTCCCGATTCCATTCGTGTACATTCATCTAAGGAACGGTCAAAGAACGTGCCTAGTACATACCAGCCGTTTGAGATAGTCCTAAGGCATGCACGTCGGCAAAGTATTCATGGGTATCAAACACGTTTAATTCTAAAGCCAATCAAACGCGCTCCGCAAATGACTCCGGACTGAATTCTACCCGTGTCTTATCCTGAAGGATTGCCCTTCACGCAAGCTTAGGCCTCCTCAATCGCGAGTCAGTCTACCGTCGCACCGAAACACACAAGCAGCTCTCAACGACTCATGACCCGTTCACTCGGGTTCCGCGCGCCCTGCGAGGACGAAAAAACGATTTCCTTGCTTGCTACACATGACCCAATCTCTCGTCCTACACCACCAGCCGCCTCTCCCTTCTTAAAGTCATACATGCATACTGTCAGCCCCCACCTGCCGGATTCCGATGTACATCACTCCCACGTCTCCACCTTTTTGCTGCACTCATGGCATGTACTACTTTACCTTGTTCCCATGAAACTGGTAATGTGAGGTGGTTGCTGCAACGGAGAGAGAACGAGGCGTTCCCACTTTGTACTGTCATTGGTCTTGGCGCGCATGTGCTGCTGCATGCCATCGCTGGCATATCACTCTGTGCGGCGGCAGCTCGGCCGCGCAATGCACATGCGTAGTTTGCATGCTCAGGGCTGGGCATTTGCTCTTTCGGGTGCGAGGGTTTGGGTTATGACGCAGAGTCAGCTACTTGCAGCGAGTATAGATTCTAGCTTCGAGCCGGTCGTTGTAGGTGGATTGGAGTTTCTCTTGTATGCGGCCGAAGTCGCAGTAAATTCATCACGGTTGTGCGTGGAACTACAGATGCACGTTCGGACTTGGTTTGCGTTCCATGCTCCAAGCGATGATTAGTTCAAGCATAATATGACATGATATCTGGAACAGCGACTGACTAGTAATTGAGATGCGGTACAGTCAGGACTGTATTTTCGATACCTGTTGTGGATCTTTTCTCTTTCGTCGTGCCACAACCAGTCGCACAACAACGCTTGCAATACCATTACACCGCAACGTGATTACGGGCTCGCATAATGCCGTGAGAACACTCGTTCATGTTATGATATATATATAGAGGAGACTTCCTCATTCATGGCTGAGTATTACATAGCAACACCTTCACCGGTCCTGTCGTGCCTTTGCAACACATGGTTTGTGTAACGACACAAGTTGCTAATGCAGATATTAGAACTCGTCCATAAGCCCCACTACATCAAAAGCAACCCCGCGTGCATTCTGGTTGTAACGTTGACCCGTGCTATGCACGAAGATTGTGAGACCTAAGATGCAAAGACCGCCACTAATGGGTTGTAAGGTGGCGTTTGCAGGGGCGGGTATCAAAAGATGTCACCTTGACAAGTACTAGCGGTGACTTGTGAATGGTGTAGCAGTTGTAAAGGAACTCGAGATCAAGCGGTCATTGTTTGGCATGTTTGATCATGTTTGTATTGCTGTCTTATGCTGAATGGAGGACTTGTTGAAGATCCTCAGGCGTTGTATGCACACATGTAGTAATCCTTCGTAACAAAAATGGACCAGGAAGGTGATTGAGAAAACGCCTCTGAAATGCCTTAAGCCAAGACTTGACTTTTGTGCGACACAATGCCATCATGAACGTCGTAAAACACAATCGAAAGATCCTACTGTCAACTACAACGCCACAGAATGGGTGGGAGCCTCTAGATGCTGCTCCAGATGCAAAACAACACAACAGTTCAAATTTCGGAAAGTGTTAGTGGTGGTGCCAACTATGGAAGATAGATGCTAGATCCGCGGGGTACTGATCAAGTGTAATGATGTCGACGCTGACAATGCGCTGATGAACCGAAGATGCTAAGTGTTTCGCTCGAAATCAGGATTCGTCATGTACTTCGTTGATAACTCCAGGCTTCGACGAAATGGAAGAGACTGATGGACCAGAAATAGACCCCACTGAACCAACGCGCTCTTGTGGAGGAGGCTCATCTCGCATACATGCGTTTTCCAGCATGTTCGTCCATTTTCCACTTGTCCCAGCATGGCTGTGCTTGAGATGCTGTCGGAAATGATCTGCACGGAAAAACTTCTTGGCTTGGTTGCATTCACCAAACTTGTGAACATGGTTCAGGTGCTCCGCTCGAGCATCCCAGTCTGCAGGATTGGGAAATTCTTCGCCGCAGAAACCACAGACATCGGCCGCAGCTGGACGGGTGGGTGAGGGGTGGAACGCAGCCTGAACGCCAGCGAGGGCAGCGCACGACCAGGAATGTCGCCTCAAATGCAGAGAATTTTGATGGCGCTCGGCTTCGTTTTTGTTCTTGAACCGGTTTGGGCAATATTGGCAGATGTACTGCTTTTCTAGTTCATGTGACCTGTGCTCGTTTGTCAGTGCATGTTGGCAGACGGCGGGCAGAATGGCGGTGGGGAAGCACGGATGTTACTTACCGCAACTCATCTTCGCTGTCAAATTTCTTAGGCTTCTTGGGACAGCACTCGCAGATATAGGCGCCTGGGATGCGGTTGACCATTGAATTCTGTCGCGAGTGAACAATACTTTCTGTTGAGAGCTTCCGAATCTGTGAGGGATGCTCGGACTCCGAGTAGCCTCGTTGATGCTGTGGTCTCGATAAAGAGCCGCGGGGGCTAGGGTTTAGCGACCTGCTAGCTGCATATGGAGAGACAGGGCCTAATTCCGCCTGCCCCGAGGGCGACAACGCACTGGGCGACAAGCGTTGATCTCCGCCATAACTTGTCAAGCTGCTTGCCGCCGTGGAAAAACCGAGAGAGGAGCCGACTGAGCCAGTACGAGGACCTGACGACGACGCTGAAGACAAAGATCCATGATGCAATTGAAAACGCGAAGCTGGAGTGTTGCGGTGGTTGACGAGCATCTGCGCCGAACGCCGATGGTATAGGTCGGGGTTACCGCTCGTGGCGGGCCGGTCGTCACGCACCGCCTCTGGAGGAGGCGACGAGGCCCGCCGTTTCAGGCCGCCCTTTTGACATAACTGGTACTCGTCTGATTCAGCGGGGCTGCGGTCGTTGATGTTCAGATCGCGCATGCCATTTTCCTCCATGCCAAACTCGTGGTCTGAGAATATGCTGTGGTCGTAGCTACCGCGGTGTTGGGGTGCGCTCTCGTCTAATGGGCCTGGCGTGGAGATACTGCCGTAGCGTCCCCTGTGTGCGTCTGTTGAGCCTGCGTCAAAGACCGGGCTGCGAAACCCCGTATATCCAGGCGATATCGCGCCAGATTGTGGCCACTTGGTAGCAGGCGAGTCTGGGTGTAGTCGGTCAGGTACAGACAAAGGCTTCAGCTGCTGTCCGTTGAGTTTGTGGGTATGAGAGTCGGCAGGCGAGTCGTGAGCGCTGCTCGAGAGAGGTGGTGCAGTGGTCCTTGTTGGGGTGTTGGGACCACCAATCTTGGAGAGGAGTTGTTTGTCGTAGGCTTGAGACGAGTGATGCAGGGCCTTTTGTCCAAGTTGTCGTTCACTTGTGAATCTGTGGTTCATTATTGCTGTCAGTCTAGGTACAAGACAGCAGATGCATTGTACACAGGCGTATCAAGCAGCCTGGGCAGGGAGATGGGCAAGAGATGAGCTGGTCCATGCGAGGCCTTGGGTGCCAACAAAGGCAGTGTGTCTCTTGATTGGCAAGTGAGGAGCAAACGAGAAGAGACAAGAGACGTATGGGGCGTAAGATTTCTTACCTGTGGTTGCCGAGCGACGGCCGAGTCTTGCCGCTACGATCCTCGTCACTGTTGTGGTCCCTGCTGTCCTCTGAGCTCATGTCGTCGAGAGACCTAGAGATGGAGGGCTCGCGGCCATTGAAAAGATGGTCGGCCGACAGGTCCCGCGGGCGATGCACCTGGCCGCTGCCAGATCCACCGTGTAAGCTCGAGCCAGGTCTGACTGTCGCGAGCCGATTTCCGCCAAAGCCGTTTTCCTTTGGGTTGTTTGTGTTACCCCATTGCCAGCCGGGATCAGAATGGCCGGCCCTGAGGTCTTCGATGTGACGTGGAGGAGGCAAGGGAGGCGGCACTGGGTCGCGTGCGCTGGGAATAGCCATGGCAACGGCTGGGCTGGGATAGGAGGGTCGCTGGTAGCGCGCTGATTCATATACCCGAATGCTTGGGGTCGAAGACATGGTCGAGTGCTAGAGTGCTCCTTAACAGACGACGATGTCGCTACGGGCCGCCACTCAAGCAGCCCACGCGCGCCGTGGCGAGCGCAGCGTGCAGAGCAAAGCGTGCAGAGCGCGACGAGGATGCTGGCCGTTACTGGATAGTGGATGCGGAAGGCGCACAGACGGCACGCACGGGATGGCCGAAACAAACAGGGGCGGCGCTGGGCGCGCGCTCAGCAGCAGCTGAAGCGTCGCCTGCGCAGTGCGTAATGGCAGCAGTGAAAGGATGCGAAGCGGATGCGGATGCGGCTCACCGTACGGAGGACTCGACGCACGTACGCGTCGTGTGGCAGAACTAGCGCTCGTGTAGGGCTGAGCCTGAGCGAACGGTGTTTGGCACCGCCACGCAAACGCAATGCTTTTCTTGTGTGCCTCGGGGCAGGCGTGGTCAGATGATCAATCGTGCTCGCAGGCCTCAGGCCGTGGTCACGGTACTACCGCAACCCTTACGCAGAATGCTCCAACGCAGCGTCGCGCAGAGCGGACAGAGGGCGAGTGGGGGGTCGAAACTTGAAAGGGAGGGCGCGCGTCTCTGCGCTGGCATGGACGGTGCAGACGAGTAAACAGAGGATGGCCGAGGTCGTTTCGTACAAGTAGCAGCAGCAGCAGTAGCAATAACAACAGCAGCAACAGCAGCAGCGCAGCGAACAGAAGAGCAGAATACCGGGGACTGCCTCAGCATTAACCACGACACTGCGCCGTTGCTCGAGCGCGATGATTGGCCGCACTCACAGCACAGATGGTGGAGCTCGACAGGGGTGCACTCCTCTGCAGCTCTGCAGCCCTTACTCCTCTGGCGCTCTTCGAGAAGTCTGCCGAAGGCCTCAGCGTGCACTGCTCCGAGGCTGCCTTTCTTCAGGCCGTCACTGGCGTCACGCTGCCATGCTGCCCCGCTGTTCTGGTGATTGTTCTGGGGGTTGTGGCCTGGCTGCCAGCGCCGCGCAGCGCAGCGCATCTGGCACGAGAATAATGCAGACACCACCACCAAATACGCTTCCCAGCAGCGTGGGTGAGCGCTCAGTCAGACGGCGCGACGACAAGACGATGAGACGACGAGACTTGGCTGCAGCGATTTGTGGCTGGCACAGTCGGCGCCCGCTCATCCGCCCGTTGTTGACAATTCATGTACCCAACGCAGCGATCGACATGAGCCTACTCGACGCTCAGTTGTGGCCAGGTTGACGGGCGGCGTGGGAGCTCGATGTTCGATACACGCCGGGCGTCTGACGAGTCATCCTGCATCTTGTACTGCACCACTCCGCACACGATGCATGCGTCAGACAGGTGTACGGTTGGACTCGCACACGGGTAAGGCTGGCCCCACGCCTCGCTTGCGGCCTTGGTCCAGTTGGCTGTGGGTTTACGAAGAAGCTCGTTTTATTGACCGAATACCGGTACCTCGTAAGGACACTAGAAAACTCCAGACGCTCCACGCCCGCAACACTGCTACTAGTCACAAGACAGCACCTAACAATCTTACAACATTGTTTTACTACCTACACGTATATTAGGTAGCCCTGAAGAATAGTAATGTTGTTGTTATGTGTTGCTACGTAGGGTGGTGCTGCACAAGTGTTTGACCGATAAATACGAGCTTCCTCGTAGTCAGCCAGGCGCCCTCGATTCTGTGTACTAATAGTCTACTGATTGCACAGCTCACGAGGCCAAGTAATGATCCGTTGATCCGAGATCAATTCAACGAAGCCATTAATGGCACTGCACATACTCTAGCTGTCTGCCTCTCGGAGATTATCGACTAGCCGTGCTACTGTACTTGTGTGTGTTTGTGTGTGTGCGTGCTGCAGTGCAGTATCTCCGATCGCTGACTACGACACGACAGGAGTTAGAGCCTTGGACACATCACACGTCTTCCGCAGTGCGCGTCCCAAGCAAGAATGGTGCGCTCGGCATGAAACAGCCCTACGGCTCTCTATCGCTTTGAGGCTAGGTTCTCCATCTCCTACCTTCGTTTGACTTCCGGTTCTGGTACGTTGTACATCAATGCGCCTGGTCGGACAAAGACACGAGATGAGGGCAGATGGCAGACCCTTGAACGACAGACCTTCACGCTGTCAGGAGACACGAGCATGCCGAAAGTAGCAGCCGCTGTTGGGGACCCACGCCCCGCGGTGGTCGAGTCGGAAGACCTGGACTGAACTGACGAAAAAGCACTCCATAGCCGGCTCGCGTGCGTTCGATAATGCGGGTTTGGAGCGCCCACGGTACCTTCCGTCGAGCCGCGGATGCAGTTGCAGGGGCGGCGATTTAGCTTCACAGCACCAATTCCAATTCCAGTCCAACGTGACGCATGCTCTGGATCGATCGTCTGCGCTATTTACTGCCTTCATTATCTAATAACGAAACGTATTGCATAGGGATGGGCCATGTGCTTGGAGCTCCCCTCTACCTGAGAACCAACTGCTGCAAGATGCGTCTTGGCTGCCGCCTGTAGATCATAGTGTCTTCCAGGTTGTGTGGCGCAGACTCGGAGCAACACTCCAAATCTCAGTAACGCTCTCTCGGCCTCCGTCAGCCCTATCACAGATTGCAAAAATCAACAAATCCCTTGTGCTGGGTCAAGCTGCATCCCTGCTTACCTAACCTCTTTACAGTTTGTCCTCTGGGGCACGCCCACGAGCCTCGGCAAATTTCGAGCCTCAACCGGACAAGCACCACAACGTCGTGCGCAATTCTCGGTCTCAACCCCACGACATCATCTCCGACCCCGACCATACTCGGACAGCCCTGCAGCTTCTCCCCTGAGCGCCATGGCCCTCATTGACAGAGTGCCCGGGGACTTGGACCTCTACATTGGTGGGTACGTAACGTCGGCCCCTCGTGTCCAACGCTTGACACCATGCCTTTTGCGACTATCGATTTGAGGCTGATTAGTGCAATGCAGCATGTTCACGCTTCGACGACGTGAAGCACTGCAGCAAGCAAATATTACACATGTTCTCTCTGTTCTGCGTACGCCACTGGATCAAGACCTCTTTGAGCCATTCAAGCACCATGTCGTCGAAGTCGACGACGTCGAAGACGAAAACCTGTTAGAGCACTTTGCTGCAACCAACCAGTTTATCCAGGACGGCCTCAATAGTGGTGGCGGAGTATTGGTGCAGTAAGTCAGAATCCTAGCTCAGCTGAAGTCTGCATGAACAACCCTCGATCTTCACTACGGACTGCCTTCCTTGGCAATTTTGCCATCTTCAAGACGCAGGGGCTTCAACAGCCCGCAAAATTATTCCCTGCTCCACGCGTACTGCATTCTTTCTTCACAGTCTTCCCTGCCTTGGTCCTTTTCTCCTCTAAAATAGTTGCGCTCACCGCTCGTTTGCCACATCTATTTTCAGCCACTCGTTTCAATATGCCAACCACATTCCTTCCTCTAGTTGCGCAATGGGTAAATCGCGATCCGCCACAGTTGTCATCGCCTATTTGATGCAAAAGCACAATATCACCCCGTCGGAAGCATTGTCCCATGTTCGGCAAGCCCGATCAATTGTCGAGCCTAACGAAGGATTCTGGAGGCAACTCGAGTTGTACGGCGAGATGCAAATGCCCGAGAATGTGGAAGAGACCCCAGCCTATCAACGTTGGGTTTATCAACGAGAGCTAGAGTTGAGTCGTGCATGTGCGCAGGCCCCTGAAGCAGACAAGATTCGCTTTGAGGACGAGCACGTCACAGAGCAGACGTCAGGGTTTGAGATGCGATGTCGTAAATGCAGGTGAGTGGATGTTTCTAAAACCATGCGATGCTCACTGCTGTGGGTTGTTTGGATGTCTCTCATTCTCTCGGCGCTTACCAATTCATAGACGACCACTCGCAACATCCCAATATCTTACCTCGCACAGCGAGAACCCAGCTAACTCCAAGTGTGCACACTACTTTGTGGATCCTTTGTCCTGGATGCGCACTGAGCTCGAACAGGGTAAGCTGGAAGGGCGGATTGAATGTCCAAACTGCCACTCCAACGTGGGCAAGTATGCCTGGCAGGGAATGCAGTGCAGCTGCGGAGAATGGTTGGTACCAGGTATTAGTCTTGCCAAAGGACGAATAGATGAAGCAAGAAAGGGTGGAGTCGCTGGAATTCGTCGCCCACCAGGTGCACCAGGTGCGCCTTCGCCGAACCAGAGTACGTCACGACAGAACCTATGATCACTGGCAGTCAAACAACTATATGCTGAAACTTGCGGTCGTGCACTCTGCGGACTCGCCAATATGATGGCACTTGTCCTGGACGTTTGAAGGCTGCTTCTAGAAGCAACATGATCGTCGAATCTTCCACAGGTCTGATACGGCTCATGAGATCAACATGGATTCTTCAATAGACGCATTGACTCGAATGTCTCGGACACGCCGTCTGGATCATAATCAAGCACACATAGTTTCGATACAGGGAGGACATATTGCGGCTTCAGGCTACAGCAAACTATGTGCGTAGCTATGGTTTGCGAAGACGATGACCTACGCTAGAAAGACAATCAGCCAATGTCACAGACTGGTTGAACTTCACCAGTATTTCTCTTGCATGTCTGGGTTGGTTCGAGGGAACATGATGCATATTGATGTTAGCATCCTCCCACGACACTCGGTCTGACACTCATCGTTGGCATGCTCCTGACAATCTCTTACTTGCATTCTCCTGGTACAAGGTGGCATCTTCTTAGGCTATACGTGCTATATATATGGTGTCCATTTCCGACCCGGCGTGAAAGTCGATGCCAATTTGAAGATGGTGCAGATCGATCGTCAGATTGATGGGTATATATACCATAGGTCGCCTCAATATTGTCACATACGACCATAGGACGTTGAAAACAAGGCTTCCCGTTCGCTCAGCCCTATTTAAGCAACGTACCGGCGGATTAGTAGTTAGGTGGGTGACCACTAGCGAATACCCGCTGTTGTATGTTTTTGCTGCACTGTGTGTACTGCTCAATTTTTTGCTTATCAAAGTTAGCTAAAACTTCTATCTTTGTGCTGGGAACCTGTTCCTTGGGTATATGTGCAGATAAACCGAAATATCAGTAGGCGCCTCCATCTACATTAAGCCATGTGGCACTATTTCATTCGAACTTAGTCCGACACCTACCATGGGTTCTACCCCAATCTAAAGACAGAAGGTGTGGCATGAGCAATAGAGAACAAGCAGCAGGTATACTGCAAACTGTGTCCACATACCTGCTAAGAGACTTATCAATGTGCCACTTTGTTATGCTGCTAACTATATGCCTTAAATTCGCACGAAACCGCCAATCAGAGGGTACGCCCTGGTAGACAGCGAGCTTAAGCACCGGGAGTAGGGCAATTAGTGCTAGCTTTGCTACCTCGCTTTCTTACTTTTTATTGATTCGCTATAATTCACTTCACTCTATCAGCTTCAGTGTGGATACGATTAAGCGTTTACGGCGCCCTTTCCTCGACTTCTGTTTCGAGAACTCGATTGATGTGGTAGAAACGGTAAAATCCCAACAAAGTTGAGCCTCTGTTTCGGATCGAGTTCTTAGAATTGACCAGAAAGCGCAGCACTTAACCAAGCCATGGTCAAATGTTTCTCTGCTTTATTATCAGACGGTTCATATACATTTGAGTGTCTGTTGCATTGAGCTACAAACTTGTGAGCCGCATATTGGCAAAACTATGGAGCAAGAGCTGGATTGTCGAGGCATGCAGCTACGTTTCTCACTACTGGCATTCATAGAACTTGTTGCTGGTCTCTTAGCACTTAAAACCAATCTAATACTAGAATAACCTCAACTGATATCTATTAACTCTGTTGTCTTACCCTTCTCGCTAACAAAGGGGCTGCAGTCAGCTTTGTATTGGCGGAAGGTAAGCTGATCACAATTCTAGTGGTTGATCTGAAGAGGAGCAGGAAAACGCCAATCTTGATAGCAATGAATTGAAATGCACGCAAACTCCTCGGTACGGTTTACTTCAATTCTGCTAGCTGTGGGCCTTAGGGCCCATTTCTTATGCCTTGTAGAATAATACCAAGTTGAGTCTTGTGAGTACGCTGCAATCTCGATACGAGAGACACTTACACATTTGAGCTCTATAGCTGCTTTGGGTGCGTTTGCTTCATTTATGGCAGCTTTGACCGGTTTTTTCTCTCAGCAGCTGCTTCAGTTTCAGGATCGTAAGCAACGCACAGATACAATTTGTCTTCTTAGCTAGGACTAATAATTGAAGCGTCGCACCAGAATTCTCAATGGCCCCTGATATGCCAATCGAGTATGGCCTATTGATTGCTGCTGCTACAGTGGGCTTAGCACAGCGTCTGCGGGACTTCACCAAAATGCTTGTAAGCGCTTGCGGCAGTGGCTTCCAGTCAACTGACGGACTCGCCCAGCCCCTTCAGCGCCCTCTCAAACCGCACAGAAATACGCTCCAACCCCGTCAAATCCACCTGAGCCTCATCACCCTTTGCCCAGCGCTGCCCCACAGGCCCCCAGTCCCCCTCCGGCCGCTCTGCCGGCCAGGTAGAAAGCGCCCTCCACTCGCGCTCTTCCGGTGCGTTGCACGCCCCAAAGTCGAGATACTGCGACAGGCACAGCACGTACTCGCGGCCTTCTTGCACCGTGCGGCCCATCATGTGAGCGCCGGCGAAGCAGGCTCGCGGAAGGATCTCGATGACCCACTCGGTCGGGCAGCGCGGGCAACGGTGGCGACTGTGAACGAAGCCGTGAAGCATTCTCGTCTCGCTGGTGTCTGGTGTCTCGTTGGAGGGGGAAGGGGGAAGGGAAGAAGCTGCTGCGTGGGCGCGGCAGAAGAGGCGGCACGCTTCCATGATGTCGTTGGCGCGCTGGCTCGAGTACAGAAACGTGGAGCGCGTGTGGGGGCAGATGAGTTCGGCGTGTTGATCTATCAGGCGTGTTGGTGTTGTTTCGATAGCGGTGCCGATGGGCGTGAAGTGCTGGGCGCGGACGAGCAGGCGATCGTCGACTAGGAGCGCTTTCGAGGCGGTTTGCCAGAAGCATCTGATGCCCACCAGATTGCGGTATGGGTGGTGGTAGTTCAGCGTGACGGCGCCGTACTGTGGGCCGTGGCGGAGAGACCGGGCTGTCTGGTGCACCTGCAGCCAGGGTACGTAGATGCAGCATATTATGACCACGGAGAATTCGGTGCGATGTTGAAGGAAGTCCTTAAATGATTTGGGCCTTGTTGAAGCTTTACAGTGAACGGGGTAAGTGGGCAGATTCTGCTTCCCACGCAGGATGCGCGGATGGAAGACACCGCAGTCATAGCAGATGAGACCGCTGGGGTTCTCTTTGTCATAGTTCTCGTATAGGAAGCGCGCTCGCTCGTGACGGTTGCGCTCTTGTTGTCGTCGACATGCGAGGTCTTCACACTTTGCGTCCTGACGGAGCGATGCTGGAGTCTTCGTACTGTAAGCGGTGAGTGTATCCTCGGGGACTGCATGCATGTGGGGATCCCTTGCGGATCTAAAACGCGTATATCGCGGCGGTGTGATGTCCCTCTCCAACATTCTGTGGTGATGGATGCCTGGGAAAAGGTCGAGCGGATGAAAAGAAATCAAAGGGACATCCAGAGAAGTCAAAATTGCCCCTGGAGCAGGTTCTTATCGATGAGACAATCCTTCGTGCTGAACCATGGTTCGTTGTATCTCAGGCTCTATAGGACCCTCACGATTGGACAGCTACCATATACCTTGTCCAGTGGAACGCGCTCGGATGATAGTAAGCTATCATTGTTTAGACAGTTCGACATGTCCATATCGTAAGGCTGCAGCTTTGCGACCAGGTGTTCAAGAGCAGAACCTGTACTTACAGCTGTGACTGCGTCGGCACCTGTCCTCAAGCCCATATCTATCCGTTTCTTCTCATCAATGAAGCCATGGTAACTGTTTCCAATGTTTTTGATCTTCAGATCTAGGTTTTCCCATCTTGCCCTTACAAATACTATCATCTCATGTATCACGGCTGCAATGGATGGATACAGCGAGTGCACAATTGTAGCAATGCGTGTGGCACCACACTATGATGGCTACAATCACTTTAGCGTGAACACTTTACTTTTCATCACCTCTTTAAATACACCCACGGTGCTAATATCCCTCATCTCCTTCGAATTGGCGACGATTTCCGTGCTCGTTACCAGGTCGTGGGTAAGCTGGGGTTTGGAGCTGCCTCAAACGTGTGGCTAGCGCGAGATCTTTTACAGAATCCACGGAACTGAGAACAGTACATTTAGCGGTATTTGCGACGACAGAGCAGGAGACTACAAGGCTTCCCGTTCGCTCAGCCCTATTTAAGCAACGTACTGGCGGATTAGTAGTTAGGTAGGTGACTACCAGCGAATACCCGCTGTTGTATGTTTTTGCAGGTTTTGAGTCTTCTCTTTTTTTTGTGGAAAGTGGCTGTGCTGGTCGTTGATTCGTGCAAACGACTTCCTCCGCCTCGCGCGAATCTCTTTACCCCAGAACTCCATCCCCACCTTTAGAACGCCAAGTGTGGAGAATTATTTTTCGCCCTTCCCTATCCAGGGCACCGTTACCCATCTCAGACTACGCCGCCGGACGGATCGTGACATGTGACAAGGAACTCGCTGTACGGGCAGTATGATGCGCCTTTCGCCTGCGCATGGCACATCATATCTGCCCAGGCACGATATCTACATTCGCATCATGGGCTCTTGGGCCCGGCATGGATGCATTGCGGCCTGCTATATAAGATTAGATGATTCCCCAGCGATCAGCGAGGTTTGTCTCTGCAAGAAGTCACCTTCCACCCATCATGTCCTTCACCAGAGCTAGCATCACCGCTCTCGCCTTGGGGCTCTCTTCTCTCCTCACCCAGACTCTCGCCGCTCCTCAGTCTTCCTACAACGCGGCCAAACCTGTCAAGGACCCCTACTCCAGGGACTACTGGCCTGCGCCTCGCAAGATCACGGGTGAGGACTTGAACGGTGCACTTGGCGGTGTGCACATCCACGACCCGAGTATTGTGCTTGGACCAGATGGACACTACTACTCTTTTTCGTCTCATGGGTTGGCCACAATGTCGCGCGCTTCGAAGAAAAACAGTCTGGATGGGTACTGGGAGGTTGTCGGCCAAGTCTTGACGCCGCCTGGCAGCATTGATGATCCCGCGCAGGCAAACCGTCTTTGGTGAGAAGCAACAACCTAGCAAATACGACAAAAATCACATCCTAATACAACAACGCAGGGCGCCTGATGTCCACAAGATCGGCGACACCTACTACTGCTACTACACCGTCTCCGACTTCGGTGTCTCCGAGTCCTTCATCGGGCTCGCGACCTCCAAGACACTGCAAAATGGGTCCTGGACCGACCACGGCATGGTCGTCTCCTCCAACAGCACCTCCGCGCCCTTTCCTCTTAGCAAAACAAACACCATCGACGCAGCTTTCATCCAAGACGCCAAGACGGGCAAAAGCTACCTTACCTACGGCTCCTGGTGGGCCAACATCTGGCAATTCGAGTTGACCAAGGACCTCAAATCCGTTAAGATCCCTACTGCCCGCCAGCTGAGCTATACCTACGACCCTGTGCTGCCGACCAAGGAGCAGGCGTACGCTAATATGTCGCTTACCTGGGGCGGTGCATCTGCCGAGGAGGCCCCGTATATCAACTACAACAAAAAGCAGGGCTTCTACTACCTCTGGTACTCGGCGGGACTTTGCTGCGGGTACAACCCTGCTGCGCTGCCACCGCCTGGGGCTGAATACACCATCTTCGTTGGTCGCTCCAGGTCGCCCCGCGGACCGTTCGTGGACCGCCATGGGAAGGATCTTGCTGAGGGTGGTGGCAGCATGGTATACGGCAGCCATGACAACACTTACGCACCTGGTGGGTCAGCGGTTGTTTCCAATTACCGCGGACATGATGTGCTGTATTATCATTATGTTAACACGACGTTTGATCCACTGTACCGGGATAACTACAAGTTTCTGGGATGGAATCCGATTGAGTATGTGGATGGATGGCCGGTGTTGGTGGAATAGCTGGAGCTTCTATTACATACAAACACAAGAGACGGCTATAGACTGTTCAAGCCACAGACACGTATCTTCCGTACTTTCAGATGCTGTCCAGCGCTCTCCACATCGCTGTAGAAACCAAAACAGAGTAAATGAAGAAGAAAGATAATACTCAGCTTTGTTAACAATGCAGGTCTGGAGAGGGTGCTAGATATGCCACTGATTATGGGGGACTGCGTAATGGAGGATTGGCTAGTGAGGAAGCTAAGCAAGTTCTTCAGGTAGGTAAATCGAGGTGCTCGAGCTGCAAGCACTTGAGGAGTTTCAACATGGTTCAAGATAAGGAAGCGTCCTTCATTAGGTGCTTACTGGAATTCTGGAATAGTACTGACACCTACCTGACTTAGTTGGCGCTAATTAGTAACGCAATCTATAGTATGTTACCAGCTCGAAGCAGACAATTGGTTGGCAAAGCTGTCTTGATTGGAGTGCTTCAGGTGTAATAGGTGTAATTGGTGCATTTGGGTTGATGTACGGATTCTCGAGATAACTACGCACTCAGTGGTCCTGTGGACCTCTTGTCTTTTGCTTATTGGATCCTTTAAAAGCGCTAAGTGGCTGTTCAGAGCTAGTAAGGTGCTGTGTCTCGTCACTTCCGGTACATGCTGCAGCCAGCGCTTTAGAATTGAATATCCCAGCGCCACTGGTTGTTTGTACCTGGGTCGTTGGAAAAGGAAGCGGGACCATCTGTAGGTGCACTTCCGTCCATAGTGATGGAGAAGCTTACAGGCTCAAAGGCATCCAGCGGAGGCAGTGTATGCGGCAGACTCGGTACACGTTGAACAGGTACAATCTCTGGAGAAGGAATCGGTGACGGAGCAATCGAAGTCGCTTCCGCAATCTCCTGTTCTCCAGAACCAGATATGGCCGCTGTGGTTCCAGGTTGCGACTCCCGCAGTGGGACGACAGACCTCGTTGCCCTTTGCCAGCGCACCTGTTCCTCCGTGAGAACTCGAGGCTCGCTTCGTGGGCGTGCAGCATCTCCTCTTACGACGTCAGGCCCAAGGCGATAAGCGACGTATTCCTCACTGTGTCTGGTGTTGTTATTGTATGCAGGTGGAGGGGTTGCCGCAGGCGAAGAGCGGGCGAATGCATGTCTTAGGTCAGCGGCTTTCTCCGACTCTGTATCACCAGGAAGGATCAGTTGTCGACCTGAGATGTATGGCGGGGGTGGTTTGACGACAGAGTCTGTTCTTTCGCTAGCTTGGTCCCCAGAGTCCGCGTAGAGCGAATCAACTACGCTGACCGTACTCAAAGATCTACTCGAGGTATGATTGATTTGGTTCAGACGAGCGTTGGAAGACCTACGGTGAGTCTGGGATGACGAGGAAGATGCTGCAAAGGTCTGATTTGCATTTAATTCGACCGGAGATCTTGGGGGTTGACTGATAGAGGGGGGGGCCAGGGCTCTTGAGTCCAGTTCCCAAACGCCCGGGGTGATGGTCGCTGGAGACCTTTGGTACACCAAATGGACATTGGAGTTGTTGCCTTGCCCTAGCGCCTCCGAGGTCTTCTTCATGTGCTCATGTGTAGCGTATCCCATAACGCGATTTGGATCAGAGTAGTGAGAAATTGTCTCGCGCCGGGATATCATAGATCTAGATGGAGGAGTCCACAAACTCCGTTGGTAGTTCCTGCTATTCAATCTTCCGGCCCAACGGCGTGTATTGATCGCTTGAGGGTGTAGTGTTTCTGTGATTGTCAAATACCTTCAGATGTCCATCGGAGACATCAAGACTTACTAGCTTTTTCGTTTTCATCATTGAACAGACAATGAGGAAACCCACTGATGGAATGATGTTGCGCATCATTCAGAAAGAGATAGATTTCGACATCAGGGAGCTTGTTACGCAGTTGAATGTTCATCTTGCGCATCGGGAACTTGCCCTGATTGATCATGGATCCAACGATATCCGGACTTAGCTCCCGTTGCTTGGATTTATTGTGCATACCTTTCTCCCGTACGAGGAAGAATGGGTTCTTGTCTTGATAAGACTGGGTGCGAATGAGCTTTCCTAACTCCTGCATCTCGAGAGAGCCATCTGCGAAACGGCAATACAAGCGACCTATACTCTCTACGTTAGAGAGCTAGAGTATTCCTGTTTTGATGATACGTACCTGATGCGACTGCGGAATTCTGTACGAATTGCTGTATGTACTCAACATCAAAATAGAAACAGGTAGCCACTAGTTGAAATACTATGTTAGTGATGCGGGGGTCTTGTAAGACCTTTCTCGCTACCTTATGTTGAAGCGGTTGAAGGGCTTTAACATCATCGAGACTTGGCAGATCGCTGTCAAGCTCGACATTGTACCGTATAAACCTGGATAAGGAACCTTGAAGAGTGATATAGTCGTCCTAGGTCTTCTCGCAGTCCAGAGCGTCTGCGACATGATCCGTGGCAATTCTCAAAAGCATATTCCCGTTGCGTATCAGACCACGCTTCGAGGTTGGACTCTTTAATGACTTTTCGTCTTGATCTGCAGCCAGCCCTATGCTAAGGGACAGCATAATGTTAGGATGCGCGATGGGACCCCTACTCCATATCAGCTTCCACTCGGTGTCCGCTATACAGATCGGGTTAGTGTGGTAGAGTGCGCCATCCATGTGTATCTGCTTGGACGGTTCGTGAAGGTAGGGTTGGAAATATCTTGGTGCTGCGGACGTTGCTCGTGCACTGTTGCCGTCAGGTTTCATGGCTCTAGCCAGGCCACAAAAACTTACGCTTCCCAAGTCTTCAACTCGTTCTCGATGCTCTCGGGTCTCTGGTATTAATACGACACTAGAGGCCACGTTACTCGTGCGTCACAATGTGTATTTATTGGGACTTACGTTTCTCTTCGCAGCGGCGATTATAGTTCGCCAGGACTACTGGTGACGACGATGAGGATGTGGTTGTGACAGCGACTTTAACTGGGGAGGTCCAGTTCTGATCCAGACGCTGACTTTTGAAGAGGTATTGGTCTTCTGTGAAAGCTGTCTGTAAAGCTTCCTGCAAAGGCGTGGTCTTATAATTGGAATGATTGACGTTGCCGACGAACCACCTGATAAGAGGCATGTTGCTACTGAATTGATGAGTGAATGCTTTGTCACAAAGCTCTTTAAACTTGTTGATGCAGGTCTCCACGCTCCAATTGCGACTTGCAAGACCTAGAGCAACAAGTCCACTGATACTTTAAGACACAACCAGCAGCCATATCTATTCAAGAAATCGCAATCATGTACCTCATTCCCACAATGAGATCGATGAGATTTTTAATGTGCAATTGGCCCCCAAGGGCAGTCTCTATGCCTTGCAGGATCTCCAATGACGATCAATACGGATGTTGAATCTCGTCTTCCTCGCTACACGTATATCCTCAGCTCAGTCTGTCCATACACTCAAAATAGACAACTTCACAGGTACGCCGTCATGTCGTGCCACTAAGACTCAAGGGCACCTAATGTATCCCATGCTCTATGCTTCCGCAAGTTAAGATGTGCTGTTCAAAGGTTTCCTCGTCATATCTCACTCGCCAGTGGCGTGGCCACTCATTGGCGTTTCGACAAGCCTTACAATAGAGACCCCACTCTACAGCCTTGGGGGTCTTGTTGATGACCGGAAGCTCGATGACGGCCATAAAACGGCGTGGGTTTGAGGATTTGCGATCGTATGGGAATAAGCTTGCAGGCTTTCGTAAGCGAGACGATCTCGAACTGGATTCAGTAGCTTCCTGAGTTTTTCGATGATGTAAAGCCATGGACTCGGCCTGGCTGTTCTCGATGTAGGTTGTGATATTGTCACTAGAGCCGTGATAGGTGACCGCAGCTTGTAGAGCAGATCAAGCATCATATAAAGCTAATCCTCTGGGTATTTTGCATCCACCAGGTGAGTAAACCCCAAGTAAGCACCTCATTTGAGGCAATGATTGAACTACGTTGTAGTTGAGACCGTATTTGCGCTTGATAAGATCAGTTCCGAGGGGACAGTACTGATCGGCGTTCGACAAGCAGAGAAAGCAAACTCGCGCGCAGGTGGTGAGGTAAAGGTATGGGGCAGAATCTCCACAATTCTCGCATGACTCCTTGAATAGCTGTTGATGCAACTTTTCCACAGAGACGGCCGCTGCAGTATTGATAGCAAGCGATCCACAAACGCGTTCTGGCCATAACGTGCGATAGTTCGGAGCTCTGGTAGCGAATCGACGAGATCAGCCCATCACCTGTTAACATACCGGACGTTCAGTACAGACCTGAAACCCAGTTGGGCTAGGATCGATTGCAGAAGTTCGAGGGAGAGTGTCTCGAGAACGCCAGCATTCCTCTTAGCCAGCTTGCGTTGGAGCGGCGTTGCATACTTTGGAAGGGTTTTGTCCAGGGTGTGGTCGTCCAGATTGAGCTGACGGTAGCTCAGTTCTCTCCAATTGTAGGGTAACATGATTTCGCTCAATTTGCATATTGGGGTGTATTATGAACTTGACTAAATCGAAAGGCTGGCAATGAAGACACGCGCTCACACGCTTGTGCAAATTTGGCTTAGCTCTCACATTATTCTAGGAGCAAAGGATACGTTCGATGCAACGCTACTAGAGGATTTCCATGCTGAACAACCTCACTAAATGAGACTTTAGTCCTGTATCATGCTTGTCTTCCGAGATACCGCTCAAGTCACGTGGATCTAGCGTCCAGCGCAGCCGTGTTATTTAATTCCTTCTACTTTCTACCTCGAGTCACAAGCCCTGACACAAACGAGAATACTACTGTATTCGCATCAGAATATTCTTGCTGTGTACAAGAATCATGCTGGGGAATCTCTGTTAAATACTTGAGATGAAATAAATGACTGTATGTACATACGACTTCTCTCTTGTCTTAATAAAAGCCGCACAACATGTCACAAGCCTATCTGGCTTTGGTGTTTTTAGCCGAAAATTGGTTCCAATCTTGTCTTAGGCAGATGGTAATATTGATTTGCTGCTGTAGGTGGTATTTGTGTTTGGATCCAACGTAGTAATGTAGACTCAAACAGCAAGATACCTAGTTTGTGTCAAGTTCAGTTGGTAGTTTATATTCCGTGTAGCGGTGGGGAAATTCTAACTTCTCTAAAGCAAGACAAGGGGGTTTGGACTTGGAATGTATTGTTACCACATCGCTTCGATATACATGCCAAGTTTGACTGTCCTCGTTAGTCCCACTGCTTTGCGTCGTTTTCGGTGTTTTTTTTTTTTCCTTTTGCGTCTGGTCGAATTCTGCTTACGCAGCTTATTCAAAGTGTTGCTCAGGAGAGTTCAACCGTCCCAACAACCATATCAAGAGATGGTTTGACGATTCAAACCTCTAAGTTCTGTGCTCCAGCAATATGTGGTGTAAGATAACATGCATGTCGCATCCCTGCATGAACGTCAGTCAGCCCCACACCAACGTTCCTGCACTAGTCCCGTCCACCACCACCACCATCACATCTCACCCCTCATCATCACAACCCACCATGTCCACCTCCACCTCCACCTCCACCTCCCTCTCAATCGTCGAGCAAGACGAAGCAGGCAATGTGACAGCAACCTACATCGCATCGAGCGAGTCACGAGTCGACGTCGTTGTATGTTGTCTCCCTCTACTCGTACAAGCTAGTCTAGCTCCTCTCTCCCCGGCAAAACTAGAGAATACGAGAGGTCAACTGCTAACACGACAGGACCAGCTTCCAAAAGAATCAAAGAGTTATGTACAGCGGGCGCTTGACGTGTTTTTGCCCGCGGGGTATCCGCAGAGTGTGACGGGAGATTATATACAGTGCGTTTTCGAATTGGTCGGATGAGTAAGAGACTGTGTGTGTGAAGCTGATGAGTGGGGTGATAGGTATCAGATCTATGTATGTTTCCCGAGAAAGAAGTATCGACGTCTCTAACAGCAACACATAGGACTCGCTACAAGCCTTTTCATCATCGATAGCCGGTTTACTGGCATCCAGAGCCGTGCTCGAGGGTACAGCAATCACCCACCCCCTTAATCCGACTGTTCACTCATGAATATCTAGGTGTCGGCGTCGGCGACTCAAGCGCCTCCCCCACTAACGCGCTTCTCCTCTCCATTCTCCAAGAATCCATGGGCCGCCTCGCCACCATCCTCTTCGCGCACCGGCTCGGCACCTCGCTCGAGCCAGAATGCAAAATGTACCGCCTGCTCGCCGACATCTTCAACGACACCGCCATGGTGCTGGACTGCCTATCTCCTGCGTTCCCAAAGCCAGCTCGCGTTGCGCTGCTGAGTTTCTCAAGCTGCTTGAGGGCTTTGTGTGGGGTGTGCGCGGGGAGTGCGAAGGCGAGTCTGAGTGCGCATTTTGCCAAGAGGGGAAATCTGGGGGAGTTGAATGCAAAGGATTCGAGTCAGGAGACGGTGATTAGTTTGCTGGGTATGTTGGCGGGCAGTGTGGTTGTGTCGTGGGTGCATTCGCCAATGGCGACGTGGGCGACGCTGGTTGTGTTGCTGTCGATTCACTTGGCCATGAATTATGCGGCTGTCAGAGCGGTGAGTATGACGAGTCTAAATCGGCAGCGTGCCAATATTCTGTTCAGTTCTCTTCTGGGTGCAGAGCGTCCTGAGGTGCTCAGCCCAGAGGAGGTTGCCTTGTACGAGAGTGTGTTTGAGAGAGACGGTGTGTTGAGATGGCTTGGGTACAACTTTGGGTACTGCAGGATTGGTGTCAGCTTGCAGACACTTTTGAGTAGAATTGGGTCACAGCACAAAGAGACGGGATCACTGAGTCTACAAGATTTCAAGCTGGAGGAGCTGCTGAGCTTGTTCGCTGCCGAAGGCTACATCCTATGGTATGACGATCGAAACAGCGAGGTATTGATCGTGCTCAAGAAAGACTGCACAGCACTAGACCAACTCAAGGGGTGGGTGCATGCGCTGATGCTCGTGTATTCGCGAGCTACACGTAAACATACACTACCTTTCTTCTTCCAAGGCGCTGGATATGCACCACCTAGGCTCAACGAGCTCGAACAGACGTTACAGGAAACACGGGGGGTGTTTGAGAAGTACACTGAAGTATTGAAAGCCAAAGGCTGGAACCTAGAGACTGCTGCTTTGGAAACACGAGCTGGGGTACGAGCGCTGATCGGTACAAGTAAAGACGCCAGATGACGGATTTAGCGGCTCACATGGCCATGACCTTCAAAGATGTGTATTTGTGGACCGAGCACAGTCAATAAATAGCTGGGCCTGAGAGCTTTGACGCGTCTGCATCGGGGTAACTCATCAAGTTCAGACGTACCCTTGCGGAGGCACGGGATGTGTTTGAGCAGTGCTGGGTTGAATGGCTCACACGTAAAAGACTGTGGTCAGAGGCACGGGCTGGCGCGCGAGCAGTGATTGAAACGAACAAGACTCAATGAGACGCCTACACAGCTGCCTGATGTTGCCGTGGCCTGTTAGCTTATCACTCGTTCTAGAAGCGCAGATTTTCAAGAATTTTGCTGTGAGTTTAGAGGGATGGTCGGAAATGGCTCTTTGTGGGGATTGCACAGACTCAAGCGTCGCCAGACACGACGTCAACGCTGCCCAAGCGACACGCACATGCCTGATCGACAACAACGAGCGTCCCTGTGCACATTGGACGTGCTCACAGCCATTCATCTGATGCTGATGAGTCTTTCGTATCGGTAGCGTTCCGAGACTTCCATGTTCGCACGTCAGACTGTCAGACAGTAGTCAAGGCCCACCTGTCACGTTTCACGTTCAGTGACATCTCTGGGCGGATGGACGGTTTAGAGCCACCAGCAACAGGATGCGAAACAAAGCAAGAGGATTTGTGTTGGCTAAGACGCTGTGGTAGCCCGGTGGGCACTGGAAGGTTGCGGTTGCTCTCGCAGAGGAAGGGTGCACTGGAAGGGCGTATTCTTGACGTGACTTTTTGAATCGTGCGTGGTGAGGCTGTCTCGAACACGCCGACGCCAAGCTATCCTTCTACATGTTTGTTTGAGTTGGTGAATGCGGGTTGCGGCTGACCCCACGAGGCGGTGAGAGCGGGTGAATTGCAGCGCTTGCGAGAGCGCAGCTCCACTGGCTGCGTCATGTCTGAGGCACCGAGCGTGGGTTGGCGACCGAAATTTTCTTGTACGGGATTGCTGATGGGGCGCGTGCTGAAACGAATGGCGCTTACTTGCGGGAATCGATCGATCAGGCCACGGTGCCCTCCGACTTCTAGAAGGTCTGCGCGAGCAGCTTCCCGAGGTGGATGGGTTTGTGCGAGCCGCCTTGCTCCTGCGGTGTTTTGGTAAGGTCCTCAACACGTTGTCAGGCGTATGAAAGGTGGAAATGAAATGGAGACGATTGCGCCAACATCATGCGCGAAACAGGAGATTTTTGCGGAAAAGATCGACGGCGGCGCCTTTATGGCGGTGCTAGCAGTTTGTAGTAACCTTCTAGAAATCTAGAATGCTTCTAGAAAAAACCAATGCGCACGGCCGAGCAGATGAGGTCAGAGACTTGGCAAGACAGGTGAAACGCCAACTCCAAGTCGGGCAGTGGCCGAACCAGCAGCGAGAGGCTGCGGCAGGTAGCGCTTCGTGCTTGTTTGCTGCGTCTTGCGTGAATAACTCGCAATTGACGCAGGCAGTGCTGAAACTTGGCCCCAAGAGCAGAGCATGTTTGCTTGAATGCCATGGCGCGGGCAGCAGTGGATCCTCTGTGGATCTGCGCGGTGCTTCAGAGCAGGATGCGGCAGGAATAGATTACGGTAATTAACTGTCTCGAGGTTCGGGCAGAGATTGGAGGATGGGCTGCGTCTCCCCAGCGATAGGGCCAAAGCCAAGTTTTGTGGCCGTGCGATGCCCATGTGTGGGCAAAGGATGCCGTGGCCGACCAGTCAGGTAGCGAGGGCGAGGTGCAACTAGGCCCGAGTGGGTGTTGGCGTCAGCGCGTCTGCGCACTGTGGAGGATGAGCTGTTGCTGGGGCGCGAGGCAGGCGAGGGCGCGTCAAGTTGAGTGAAGACATGGCGGCTGTATCATGAGTCGGGACTTTGGTGTTGGGACGAGAGTTGTTGTCGTGCGTTGCATCGGCGCGAACAAAGAAAAGCTAACATGGAGGAAAAGCTCAAAGAAGCATCGCATCGGCTGGCTTGCCGTTGTCGCGGGCAAAGAGTCATAGGGCGGATTAGCGAGGCGAGTCGTGTGTTGGGACGGTCGTTTGCGGCGTGAGGAGGGGCATGGTCGGGAGGTGTCCAGGGTGCTGGGACTGAGGTCGCAGTGCCTGTACCAGATGTGTAGTAGCAGTAGTAGTCGTAGTAGTAGCAGTAGGGCAGAGCAGAGCACGCGGTGATGTAGTAGCGGCGGGCAGCGAGGTACTATGGGACTATGGACTATGGGACTACTACTATGGCATGTCCATTAGAGAGAGACAGCAGCAGGCGGGGCAGGACAGGCGCCAAGGCGTAATCTTCGGTGGTGCCCGAGTAAGAGCCGGGGACGGAGCGAGCGGACGGTGGAATGGTGGAATGGGTGTGAGTGGGTGCGACTGGGTGCGACTGGGTGCGGTGGTGAGAGGATGGGCGCTGCGGTGCGACGAGCACAGCAGCCAGCAATGCAGGTGGTGTCAAGACTCTACATGGTAGCAGGCACTGCAGCCGTGGTGGTGATGATGACGATGATGATCATGATGGTGATGCGTGCCCCGGCAGCAGACTGGCAGGGCAGCGTGGGCCGTCGACCGTTCACGCAGCCTCAGGACTGGAGCAGCAGACTGGAGCAGCACTGGAGCAGCACTGGAGCAGCATGGCAACAGGCTGGCCGCAGACTGGCCAGGTGGAGGCGGCGCTGGCTGGGGGCGCGCTCTGTAACAGCGACTGTGATGGCTCTGTCTGACGGCGGCGCTGTGTGGGCGAGGTGGCGAACGAGGGGCTTCTCGAAGAAGTGCGCGCAGGCCAATCACACGCCGCAGCGCGCGCGCTAGAAGACGAGACGCAGCAGCGCCTGCCGCTTTTGCACTGGGCGGGGCCACGGCATGCGTCGCGCACTGGCTGCAGCAACCCATCGCTCTCTGACATCGAGGCTATCCGTCTTTGCACAAGCTTCGCCAACCGCACTGAACTCGCTCCACCGTGTGGGGCCTGGCGTGTGCTGACCTGCGAGCCCGCCGGCCCAGGGTGTGTTGAGCACGGCTTCCGCCCTCTCCTCATAACCACCGCTGAGCCGCACCCTCTCACGGCCTCTTGTCTCGCATCCTGACGGCATATCTGAGCCCACGTCTCACACCCGCCCCGCCTGCGTCACCCTCGACCGCGCTGCAATCCTGCCCTGCCCTGCCCTGCCCTGCTCTGCCTGCCTGCCTGCCTGCCTGCCTTCCACTTGCAACGCCTCCCATTCCAGTCCTCGCCCGCCCGCCCGCCGTCTCGCTCCTCGCTGCCACGCCTGCGACACCTGCGACACCTACACCACCTGCACCACCACCACCACCACCGCCTGCACCACCAGCCACTGCAGCCCGCCCTATATAGCTGTACCACCTGCCGCTGTCTCTCTGTGTCGCCCTTCGAGAAGCTCTCCCTGCGCCCACCAAACAGCCCTCGATGCTTCCGCCCGCCCACCACTAACTTCACCTCCACGTTTCCTGTCCTGCCACTAGGTTCTCCCGAACCTCGTGCTGTTCGTCGCAAACCTGGCGCAATCCATCCACCCGCACATCTGCCCCTGTGAGAGCCTGGAAGAGCAGAGCAAGAAGACGGCGCGCCGTGTCTACCACCAGTTTTGGCGCTCCGTAATGATATCCCGGAAACCCGAGCCCCAAGCACTGTCGATCCGCACAAACTCGACAATCTCCTCCCCTGCCTCGTCCCTCGACGAATTCGACGGCGAGGAAATCAAAATGGCCCTCTCCGACTGCCAAAAGGCTCCGCTGACCGTCTCGATACCCAAGAACATCCACAGCCCCCACAGCCGGAAACCAAACCTCGCCGAGATCCTCGCTAACAATGCACCGCCCCCTTACACCCTGAGCTCCTTCATGGCCTTCCTGTCCCAGAACCACTGCCTGGAGAATCTCGAGTTTACCATGGACGCCTCAAGGTACCGCAAGCACTACTCCAAGATGGTCAACCGCCACCCAGGAACACCCATCTCTCCCCTCTCGGACGAATGTGCATACGTTCTCATGCTTTGGCGTCGCTTAATAGACGCCTACATTCGCGAATCTGGTCCCCGGGAGGTAAGTCGTCTGCTCACTCCATCACCCTGCCCACGTACTAATTAATCCTGTTAGGTCAACCTTCCTGCTGAGGTTCGTGACAACCTTCTGGCCCTGTCAGAGTCGTATGTGCCACCGCACCCATCGACCCTGGATGAGGCTGTTGCCAAAATCTACGAACTCATGGAGGAGGGCGTACTACTGTCGTTCTTAAACTCTGTCAGCCCCCAGAGTGCGCACCCCAGCATCATGAGCCACGAGAGCTACAACGCCAGTGTCACACGATCGTCAACACGCAGCTACGACGAGCGCAGTCTTGCCTCCCACGGAAACCACAAGCACTCGCACGTTCCTGCGCACCAGCGTGCATCAGCACCTTCGTCACTGACTGCTGGCTTCATGCACTCCCGCCCCTTTTCGCACTCGCGCTTCCACTCGCAACCCACATCGTCTGGATCCCCAGCAACTCGTGTTACTTCCGGCTACACCAGCGGCAGTGATGCCATGACGGATGACTCGGGCAGTGGAAGCCCGTCCATGAGCGATCCTCTCACTCCTCCAGGAACGCCACCCATGAGCGACTACCCAATGATTGAGTCGACTCAGCTGTACTACGAGAGCACTTCCAACAGCGGCACGCCCAGCCCCCGCACCAGCCGTGGAGAGCACAACGGAATCGGCGCTGCAACGAGGGACAGCTGGAAGCGCGTCAGCAGCAAGCTTTGGCCCAAGAAGAAGAGCGGCGGCCAGCTGCGTGAAGACGAACATGTCGTCGTCGACTCGCCTGGAGGCTTCATTTAAGTCGACACTCGACGCATTCCACGTTGAGGATGCGACAACCTTTCACCAAAATTCTTACATTAAAAAGCGATCACGGTTACGAACATGCAATTTCAGCGACCTGCATACACACAGCATTTGGGCTGCATATACTTGGCGTTTCGATTAGCCTACAGCGAGGCGAACTGGCGTATACCACAGCCACGACCGGCGAAGTCGTGGGTTTAGACATTAATGGCGTTTGCAAAATCACACCTCTGGCGAGAGGTCCCAACTTGGAAAGGCGTTTTTGAACTCATCAGCTTTAGCACATGATGACACGAATGGACGGATGCAACTGTATCAATACTTTTGTTTATTTTCTACTTGGAGCTCCGGAGGGAGCTGTTGATGAGACGGCGGATTGGAGTAGATACCAAAGCGCAGAGACAAGCGCGAGCAATGAAGTTCCTGGCACAGCCCACAAACACACTCGAAATTCCACCTGCAGAGCTCATTTCGGTGACATGGCAATTTTCACAATTAATGATTCCAAAATCTCCTTGCAAAGATCATATCAGAGTAATATTGCAATCTGACATTCAGCCCCAGCAGCCCCAGCAACCCCAGACTTCACGCCAGCACGCAATGCTGACCTGCAAGCACGCCCGGCCGGTAAAAAGCTACCTACACGGCCGGCAGTTGGACTCAACGATAAGATAAATTACCTAGGGCAGCTACCACCTGAACCACAGACCATGTCACGCGCACTGATCTGTCGGGCGTCACTGTCATGGTTCCCTAGCTCTCAGCCCCCGCACGACTCACGAGCGCTCAACAACCCCCTCTGGCAACGTTAGACTTGCGCAGCCATCTAGACTATCGTTTCGCTTGCTCCGCATGTCTTTGCGCTTGCTCCGCACACCACACTCAGCACCGTGCTGCAGAGCCGCCGTAGTGCCGCTGTTTGTCCTGCTCAGTCTAGAACATGATCCCGTGAGAGTTTTCTCATGTTACATGCATGACATATCAACAGGCGGCGCGGGATACTGGCAGGGAAAGCAGGAAAGCAGGAAAGGGGGGTTGAGGATATGGAATCTCGAAACTCTATCTGCGCCAGAAAAAAATGGTAGAAGACGAAAGTTTTTTTTTTTCTTGTCTCTTCACGACTAGGATTGTCGTGTCATGTTTCATCGTACGTTTACCTCGGCCTTCTTCTTGCACGCTGCCTTGCCTACCTAGTCGTCGTAGCCGCAAAAAAGAAAGGCTCCATACCGCTGCGCTGGGTACCGACCAGACCACGCACGATGGATACCAAGCTGTCAGACGGGCAGAACATAGAATTGGCATTGGCATTGGGCACCTTCTTTTACAGCGTTCCCCTCCCCCCTCTCTCCTGCATGCATGCATGCACGCATCTACTAGGTAAGGTAAGTATGTATTGTCAATCTGAAAAAGCTCCGAGCGGGCCGTTCCAAGATTGACAACTCGCTCATTCCTTCAACGGCTGCCCCGGATATTCGATTCGCAAGCATGGCTGCGATCTGAGGCTGTGGATTTGGGCGGGCTGTGGGCTTGGGTGGACTGGGCCGCTTTGGAGGTAGGACCGAAAGATACGTGGCGGGTGGATGGGATAGGCTAACATGTCGGTGAGTGAGGTGGGAGAACCATGCATTGGGTTTTCTTGTCATAGAGGCGCATATGGCAGCCCAAGACTATCTCTCTCTCTCTCTGTATAGTGGTGACAAGAGCGATAGCTGCACTTCACATCACATATCAACGACGTCGTTGTGGGTTGGAGAGTAGGTTTTGTTTGATGACCGCCAGGATGTTGATCTACGGCAGTTGTTTCCAAACACGACATGTTTTGGGGTAGGTGGAGGCATATTGAGTGTCAGTGTACATGTTTCGCCAATGTATCTGTCTTGAAGACACTTGTACTATGATCTGATTGCTAACCATTCATTCATTATCAAGCAAAGGCATCAGCATCGGCTTCGGCTTCACGTTCAGGACAAGGTCAGATGTCTTACCAAGCTTTGATCACCACGCCCCATCAACACGCTGCTTTTGCCAACTCGTCTCTACATTCCCCAGCCCACCATTACCAATCTCAATCTGTCTAATCGCACCGCAGCATTCCACGTCTCATTGTACGGCAAGTGCCGCAGACAGTACCATGGCTTGTGACACATAAAGTTGCTCCACGTGCTGGCGTCCCATCATGTGCTACATGCATACCTTGCGGTGGGTGAGTAGATGGACAGATAGTGTTGTTAGCGTAACCGTCCGCATCCGGCAGGTTAACCAACACGAAAGAGGATAGAATTTCGCTTCGTCCAATTAGCTAGGTACTGTCGGAGACGAGTCCGTCGAGCAGGACCGATTCATGCGCGTGGCTCTCTTGGGTATGGGATTCTGCTGTTTCAGCCTGTGTCTGTATCTTGTATGATTCGCCTGTAGTACAGGATACAAAGTTTCGAATGACGCCGGTTGCTGGGAAAGAAACCCCGTGTCGTTGTATCTTGTACCCAGTCACACGACGAATAGGAACGAACACATGCACCACCGCCATCATCATCGCAAAACCTCACGATATTCGCGCCGCGGAGAATCCGGGCTCGAGAAAGTGCCTCGATGGTGGTCACTGTAGCTTCGTGATTGGCACGGCACGTGGGCTGTCCCTCAGACCTGACCAAGTGGGGGACACATGAAGATCAGAATACCATTCTTGTACCAGTAAGAACAAGACCAGCACTAAAGTAGAGCCTCAAAAACTCGGCGAAGTGAGGTAACCGTGCGAGCGAGCACAGGTCACTTTTTCTTAGCTAGAGTTCAATCGCGATCCAGTAGGTAGAGATAGAGACTGCGATCTGCAGTATGGCAATGTGGGACAAGACATGCGCATGCGCTTTTTACGGGTATGTCTATTCAGTACAGTATAGTACAAAGAAGCTCGTTTTCATTCGTCGAACAGTTGTGCAGCACCACCCTTGGGTCTACCTAATATATATATTAGTAGTAAAAGGACATTATAATGTTATTAGGTACTATCTCATGACTAATAGCAGAGTTGCGTGCGTGGAGCGTTCAGAGTTTCCTAGTGTTCTTAGGAGGTATTCAGTCAATGAAGAACGAGCTTCTCCGTACAGTACGGCAACATGTGCGCGTGGAGTGAGTGTCTCGCGACTTTTGGAAAACAACAATTAGGTAATGAGCGCATCGCGACCGTTTTGGGTAAAGAATGCGGGAACGGTAAGAGAGCATCTCCACTGTCATGTTCCTCGAAGGGGTTCGAGAATGCTTCGAGAAGTGTCACACACAAGCCACATAATTACATGATGACGTGTTTTTGTGTTTCCTCTCCCCGCGCCTTGCTCAATTTCCCCTCTTTCTCACGCCAGTCGCAACAGTCACTGGTTTCCCACTGCAGCGAGCGATATGGGGATCTGCGCATCGTCACCTCATCTGCGTCAGTTTGGTGTACAATAGGTAATTGTTGAGTAGCTATGTGCAGATGCAAATCCACCGTACTCAGCCTTGGCCAATGCGAATCGTCGTGGCTCAGGCAGCTATTTTATTCCCCACATTACATTACACCCGTGCAGATCCCGTCTTATCTCCTGACACTGATGTGAGCCATGCGTGCTCCGCTTCCTAACCCAATCCAACCCCAATCAGTCAGTTAGTCAGTCAGTCAGTCAAGTCACAAACTGTGCACCGCCTCAAGATCGGAGGGTTTTGGCATGCATACACGCGTGCATGCATGATTACATAGTACCTCTGGTAGTAACCAAGAAAGGGGGAAAGGGATCGTTGGCTCCTCTTCGGTGACAACCCCGCGCGCTGAACCATGTTCCATGGCCCTGCAGGACTTCTCCCCTTTTCCCCGCCCTGCACCACTTGTCTCCAATTTGCCTGCCTGGGTTAGCTGGTGTATGTGCTGAGTGTGCGTGTGCGTGTGTATATGCGTGTGCAAGAGCGGCGTTGCGATCGACGACTACTGTGCAGATTACATGTGTGACGATGATGGGATAGTGGGTGCAGATGGGGTTCTTTGGTAGGTAGCGTGTTGCTGTGGTGCTGTGAGTGGAGAAGGTTAGGAGTGGATTGGACAAGGCAGAGGAAGGGAACTGCCGCTTTGAGACCAGGCTGCAAGTAGAAGGTGTTGAACAATCGACGAGGGTCGCCACCGTAGCTCGTGGTGGTTATCACATGGGCGGGGTTTCGTTATACGCTAGAGATGTTGTTGCCACTAGGTGTGGTGTTGATGATTTCCATCGCGATGGCATGTTTTAGGTGATGTGGGTTCTACTCTTGACTGCGATTATGGGATTCCTGACTGGTTATCTGTCTCGTGCTCCTTGTTTTGTCTTAAACAATCTGCATCCCAGTAAACCCTTTCCCTCTGATTTGATCCAGGTCTTCGCTACACATTATACAGCATAGACGTAGCGGAAGCAGTGGAACTCCGCCAACCGATCGTCGATAGCCTAAGCTGTGTGCCGAGTGGCATATACACCACCATTATCTATATTAATCTATCGCAAACCCGGTCCTGAACAACAACCGGATATTGACTACCAGATGTGTCTCCCCAGACCCCTGTGTTGGATGTCGGATTCATACCGACTCGAGGAATTCCACCTTGATACGCCCTATGCGGATTGAGAGTGTCGCTGCGAGTCATGGCAGAACGGAGACATACTGAGACACATGGCTGCGATCGGTCGTGAGACCCAGATGGCGGACGCAAGCTGAGGTTCAAGATGATTCCGTCATAGATAAGCGGTATTGCATGACAGCGGACGCCATGCAGCTGCAGGCAGGGACGGGAAACGGTGGGTACCTAGCAGGGCTAGACATGACTCTAGTGACTCAGGTAACCTGCTTGCAACCGTTGCGATCTCGCACCGATACGAAGATACAAAGTCGAGAGACATTGTAGACTGTCTGTTTCTTTGCTGTCTGCCAGCAAGACGGGGACCTACGCTACTAGTGGTCTGGGTGCTGATCTGCCGTAAATCAGACCCGGCTTCCAAAAGCGCTCTGTAAATGATCCTCAATCCAAAGCTGGCATATCCATATGTGCGTCGAACCCTTGTCGATGCTACACAAAAGCCGGTTGTCCAGGGTCTGGGATGAATTGGCATGGCAAGACCTGGCTCTGAAGCCCATAGTCACTCTATGGTATCACGACAAGAACGTGTTTCCTGCGATAGGACTTGTCCATTTCCCCTTTCTTGCCGCCTTCATCTCAGCGTACAACGCCGGGTTGATGCCTTTCTTCTTGCACTTCTTGAGCTCCTCGGGAGTCAGTCCGCTAGTATCATGAGAACTCGCTGTCCATTGACTACTCGACCTAGAGTTGCCTGCCTCCGAAGGTGGGTATCGTGATGGTGTTCCAGATGATATGGTGTTGGATGCGCTTGACGAGTTTGAGCGGTACGAGGTCTGATCTACCGAGATTGTTCGTTCTATTACAAGGCGATCGGCTCCACCATCTGTACCAACAGAGTCCTTCCTCTTGCCAGACTTCAGCTTCTTCAATATGGATTTGGGAGGGTATGTCTCTGCCGAGGCCACAGGCGTTGTTGGATGCATCGACTGCGTGGAACTGACACTCGCAGTGCGAAGCGACCCGGGCCATGAGGTCGGTTGAGGCGGCTCACTTGTGGGTATTGGCCC
The DNA here is from genome assembly GCA_027946375.1 of Neodidymelliopsis sp. IMI 364377. Taxonomy (NCBI): domain Eukaryota; kingdom Fungi; phylum Ascomycota; class Dothideomycetes; order Pleosporales; family Didymellaceae; genus Neodidymelliopsis; species Neodidymelliopsis sp. IMI 364377. Next base: position 73,390 of record JAPEUT010000056.1, on the reverse strand, counting down.
CAAGTCTATGTCTGGCGTTAAGACGTATTCGTCAAGGCTGAAGACACCCGGAGACGTGACTTCTGCATCTTCCGAGTCAAGAGCGGAGGCCGTCGTTGTCACCGAGGCTATCGTGTCTAGCGAAGTCCGTTTGCGCAGCCGAGGATGGAGGCGCGGGTTGGCGGGCTTGTACGATACAAGATTGGTGGGACGTCGACGAGGTGCAGGGTCAGGTTGTCGCATGGCATACAGCTGTTCTCTAAAAGGATGCGAGAAGCGGTATCGCGGCGTTGGCCTCGCATCTGGCGCCGTGGGTGTGGGTGGTACTGTGCGTGTGTTGTTGGTAGCGACTGGATGCGACCGCAACGGATTTACATGTGAAGGAGAGCGGGGCGGTGGTTCTCGAGGTAGTTCTTGAGGACTTGTTGGCGGCGGTTCGTCGTATGAGTCTGGATGTCTTCGCGGTATAGGCGGTGGCATTCCCTCGTCGGAACTACTGTAACCATCCTCATCTCCATCCCCATCCTCGAACGCATTGACATTGCGGCTGTTGTTTTCGAGCTGGAGTTGTTCAAAGACCTGCTGCAGCTCATGCGTCGCTCGAGGAGAACGACGTATGAGGTGCGGATAGTCGTCATAGTTCATGGCAGTATTTGCGCGTGCGCCAGTCTTGGGTAGACGTTTGACTTTGTGGAGAAGCAGTTGAGCGATGAACTGGAGTTCATCTTGGATTTCCGTAGATCGATCGACATGACGAAATGAACTGCCAAAACTGCCATGACCCACTTGCTAGCGTGCCATTGCGTGGGTAAATAAGCCGTTGGGGAGCCCTTTTTTACAAGACGACTTTGCTCGACTCCAACTGGTCTAGTTGAAGTGTGTTTACGCCTCTAGGGTGCATTGTCCGAGGCAGCGTCCTATCAGCGGTGGCAGAGGACAAGGTATTCACTGTGCAGACAAAGAAATGCTGTGATTTGACGTGGGAGACATGTCCGGCGAAATGGTATTCGTGGACTCTCCGCGGGGTGGCTTTTACCGGTTGGAGCTCGAACACAACGGCTCAGCTCACGTGAGGCTAGGACGCGATGGTGCCTGGCGCAAGCATCGCAGAGGAAGAACAAAGTCAGGTGAGCACTGCTGGATGGACCAGCACAGGGTGGTGCTTTACTTCAGAGCATGCAGTGGTGGTGGGCCAGGGCGGTGGCGTTTCCCAGGGGCAGGTGTTGGACGAGTTGTGTGTGTTCTTGTGTTCTTCTTGTGTTCCTGACATGGGCCGCGCTTGCCCCGACTAGCGCAGGAACACGATGACCACGAAGCTCCATCACCCGTAGCCGCGATCCGCAATTCGCAATCCGCATACGCTCCCCACTGCTGCACGAGGCATGTCTGCGCACCTCTCGACCGCTGCAGCTGCCCGCCTCCCTGACTGCCGCTCGCCATGAGCAACGACGCGCCCGTGCCCATCTCGGACGACGAGGTGGTGGCTCTCGCAAAGGCCGCCTTCAACCACTCCCGGCAAGACATCAGCCAGCGTGGCCCTGATGCGCCGCGCGAACTGCAGCAGCAGCAGCAGCAGCAGCAGCAGCCTGGCATCACCATCGACCTCGGCCACAAGCACATAGCACGCCTGCCCGACGAGGTCATCGACGTGATCCGCCTCGAGATTGAGAGGTGCGCCCTGGCCGACCCCCGCAAGACAAGCCCTGGGACGCTGACCACCGCAGACTCGCCCTCTCCCACAACCTCCTCTCGACCCTCCCTTCGCGCCTCATAGAATGCAAGCGCCTCCGCTACCTCAACGTGCGCTACAATGCCATGCGCGAGATACCCGATGCCGTCTGTTGGCCCGCCCCAGCTGCACGCCTTGTGACACAGTGCTGATTTCAGCTCCAGATTCTCGACCTGACATCACTGGAGATTCTCGACGTGAGCAGGAACAAGATCAGGTCGATCCCACAGAAAATCGCAAACCTAACCTCGCTCAAAGTGCTGGCTATTGCGAAGAACAAGATTGAAGAGCTGCCCGTGTGTCTGGGCGAGATCAATAGCCTGCAAGTTCTAAAACTGGACGGCAACCAACTCGTGTTTCCACCTCCAGAAGTCTGTACCATCAAAGACAACGCCCCATCGCCGGCCAACGAGAACGAACGAGACGCCGTCATTGCTACCCAAGTGAAGAAGTTCATGCGCCAGCATGCCTCGAAGCAACGCCAGCGAGCTGAGTTGGAACGTGTACGCGTCGAGTCATCCAGTGACGAGAGCTGGACGGAGAGCAATCCGGAGACGCCCCGCCCTTCGAAGCGAGGCCTTGGTGGTCGATTTCCTGTGCGTCCCAGTGTCAGCACGCTGGATGGCTTCGCAGAGGGCAAAGCAGATTCTCCCGGTTTAGGGGCACCGCCCATACCGACCCGTTCGCATTTCCGCGTGTCCTCACAAACGAGCAATAGTGGCATGAAACCACGGCCGTCCATCTCCCCACTAGTCCTAACCACTGGTCTCAATGAGCGAAACCGCAGCCAGAGTGAGGGCGCAGGACCCTCGACTCAACGCCAGAAGCGCATGGGCATCTACACCAACAAGCATCAGGCATCTGAGCAGCTGGGTTCAGTCGATGAACTGCGCCGGACCAGTCACTTTCGTGGTTTCAGTCAGGGCATCGTAGTGCCTTCGAACATCACCAACGGCCACTCTGGACCTGCCACGGCCATCGGGTATGGAGACACAGGCACAGTTCGGTCGCTGGCGAACCGCCCATTGTCCGACGTTCGAGAACACAGACGCGGCTCTCGCGCTCCTGACATCGTTGTCGAGGCAGCCAGAAACTTCCTCTATGCCATATCTCAGCTCCACGACTGCGTCTCTCACATGGTTCGATCGATCAAGCTGACGGCAAGGCCGAAGGAAGCCCTTCGCCGAAAGGAGGACTTTTATCGCCGCTTCTCGAGCACTTACCTCAACATCCGGGCTATGAGTGATGTACTCAATCAATTCGGCAAGCTTGTCGAAGAAGACGAGGAGGACGCCCAAAGACTTTCGAGGAGCGTCTATGTGTACGCGCTGAGGTGTCTGGGATCCTTCATGTCAATCACGCTGTCAATCGCAGAGAACCGTGCGGAGATCACGCAGAACGCAAATCCCCAAGTCGTACGGACCTTCTTGTTCCTTCAACAGAGCAGCCTAATCGAGATGAGGAATGCTTGCTCTGTGCTGGGCGCACAATTCCAGGACACATCTGTGGCCTCACGCAGACCCAGTGCGGCAGATGCACCAGGTCCAATGCGTGCACGACCTAGGGTCCGTCGATTCCCAACCTCACCACCACAGCGAGGGCAATACCAGATACCTCCACCTGTGATACTGCACAGCAACGACAACAGTCGGACGAACACAATGACCAGCATCAACACCGCAACACCCAGATCCGGAGAATCCTTTTCCACATTGGCTACGAACATGACACGAACAAACACAATGACCAGCAACTTTGATGAGTCAGATGAGGATGCTCAGTTTGATAGGGTCTATCAGAAATTAAGGAACGCCAGTGAGAGCTGTAGGACTTCAATTCCTCAGATCACACATCTGCTACGAGAGCAGTTCGACGTCCTGAGACGGGATCTCGACTCAGATCATCCACGGATCAAAGCACTCGCTGGTCTAATTGATAAGAGCAACGAGGTGCAGCAGATGACCATCCCTCTCGCCAGTCGCCTTTCACAGATGCAGTTGAAGGATAGCTACACCCGTGCCCAGGCTGAGTTCTGGCAGCAGTGCATGGGTTTCATCAAGGTTTGTTTTCCTCTCCTGTTTGTTTCGACACGTAGCACCATGACTTACCTTTGTTTCAGGCCTGGGGCGAGTTAGCCACCGCGTACACACAACAGGGCAAGGACCACAAGCTCCTCAGTCCTGATGTGAAGCAGCTTATGAAGCCACTCCATAAGACGGTCAAAGAAGCTAGCTCTGCCATCTACAGCTCGCCTTGGTCATATTTGACATCCACTAACTCCAGCATGATGGGACCGCCATCACTGTCTTCATTCACGTCGCGTACTCAGCCGCCCAAGTATCTCAATCGACCGGGCATGGGTGCCAGTGGCGGGTCTTCTTACCTTGGTCCAATCAACACACAGGTGCCTACAATCAGTTCGACCTACTCATCGCAGCCCTACTCGACCGCCAGTCTTGTATCTCAAGGTTCTGGTGGGTATGTCACTCCAGTACCAGCAACCCCCTTGAGCGCTGCTCTGGGTGCTGCAGCACAAGCCACAGTGCCAAACACACCCAAGTTTGCCCCAGGCCATGGATCCAATACGCTCAACGTCTTTGAGCGAGCCGATAGGTTGCTGAGCTCGACCCAACGGCGTATCTAGCCATCTTAAAACCAGGTAGGCATACTTCCTGCGATATCCTGCCTTGCTTCTTTTGCCTTCCTAGCTCAGAAATTTCCCACTTCTGCTTTCTCTTGTCCCCAGTCTGCACACATTAGCGACGGCGTTGTCCGGGTTCCACTCATTTGTATGGCATATTTGCATCATGTTTTTGGTGTTTTGGGATGGACGAGCGGCATAGCACAGCATGGGTTGGCATGGGTTGGAGTCAAGGCCATACGAAACTCACTACATATGCACGACACGACGTCTATCTACGCTGTTCATTGTTTCTAAATTGGCTACCAGGAGTCTCGGGTTATAAATCTGTGCCGAGAACTCGTCCTGAATGAATAGGATTTCTCTGAGACTTTTTTCAATTCATCTAATCTGTTTCGTTCGTGATGATTATGTTGACGTATCCTGAAGGAATCTACATACATACCACAACTCCATCTCCACATCCCCAAGCTACCTCAGCATGGTTTGTAGAATCTATAAACCCCAATGCCTAACCCTACCATCCCTCCCTTATAAAACCCAGACGCCCTAAATGCAATACTAGAAGACAGTGCTTTGCCTGCCCCTACATCTGCTACTAAATACACAACGTTTAACGATGAGTAAGTATATACACCAGCTAGTTTTAGTAGTACGTAGAGTTTTAACTAGCTAGCTAGTGCTATTGTTGTTGTTACTGTTGTTGTTATTGTCGTCGTTGTTATGCTAAAGGCGTTAAACAACTAAATAACTAGCTAAACAACTAACCAGCTAAGTAATAGATAGATAGAGCGAAGCGAAATAGGGCATATCAAACCTCTTCTCTAATAGAAAGTATATTAGAGGTTTCTGCACCTATTGTGTTGATGGTGGAAAAAGCATGCGTTACACACAAAAATAAAATAAGCAAATAAAAGCGTGTAGAGCCTAGTCTCTGCTTTTCATCTATCAACTTTCCTGCTAAGCTAGGTATCCTTCTCCTAGCAGAGACAAAAAAGGTTGTGTTAGGAGAGGGCGTGTTTTGGAATCTAATCTGCTAGGTAATATGCGCTCTAGGTTCTTTCTAGGTGTTATATCGTGTTTAAACTCTACGGTGTTGAAAAGGGGATTCACGGCCCCTTTAGGTTGGGAATGGTGTAATAGGCTCATGTTGATGGACTAGATACAGATACAACATTGCATTTCCCACGTCGAGGTGTCGGTTTACTATGTATGTTCACTTGGTTGTTCGTTGTTAATGGACTCCTGTTTGGTAGTTGTGGTGCATAGTAGCTGTGAATACGGGGAGATGCGGGTATGGTTGTAGGGCCGGTAGAGTGCAAGACGTCTTTAGACCGCTTGGCCCGCGCAGAAAAATGGTATGAGATGGAGTAATAGTTTTATCGAGTATCTACTGATCTCTGGCTTTGTCGAAGGGTGCATCAGCAGGAACGACGTGTGACAGTGGCTGTGGACTCGATGTAGTCACAGACGAAGATACGTTGTTGATGCCGGTCAACACGGGACCATTGACTGTCTCTTTCATTTCATCACCCGCATCTAGAGGACATGACGACTGACCACACTCTACATCTTTGTCGATGCGAGTGGCAGGATTTGAACTCTGTGTGGATAGCTCGTAGGCTTCGGCAAGTGTAAGCCACATCTCGCAATAATATCTTACAAGGCGTCGTAGCTATGCAAGAAGTACGAAATACTGACTGTCATCTTCGATCGCCAAAGAGCGGCGGCGCAACAGGATACAGCCTAGTGAGTCCCGGTAGTGTAGGCTGGCCAGGCTGATGACGGTGCTGATGACGCCGAACATGCCAAACCATAGTTGAAGTATGTACTCGTTGGAGTGTTCGGAATTCGGTGTGGGGAGGGCAATGTTGGTAAGATTGGTAGAGTTGTTAAGGTAGACATATTCATGGCTTAGCTGTCAAGACAGCGTGGGAGTGCGATCGTTGGTGAGGTGGAATTGTATGTTTTCGAGTCTTGAATTATCGCTTTATACTACAACTCCAGTGCTTGACAGTTCGCCCAGGAACAAGGGACGCCAACAAGATGATGAGCATATCGATACGATGAGCAAAGCGGGACAGGGGTGCGACTGCCGTATATGCATGGCGTATGTTAGCGCTTCAACGCTCAAACCAAGAGCTGCAGTTGTCTCGCCTCCGGTGAGAGGCTCGGCGTGAGCCGAAAAGCCAATAGGTGTCTAAATTACCAGACCTGGTGGTGACTGGAGACTTGGGTTTCGAAGTGGCAAATAACCGTACAGGACAACTTGCGTCGCGATGGCTGTGCAAAAGACGTGAAGCTACGGTAACCAGGTTTGATGCACCGCTCAGTCTCTCATAGTCTTCACACGCAAGTAGGCGTTCCTGACCCAGTCGTATGCGCTGAAAGCATTTGGCCGATCGGAAAACCGCCGAGTATCAATCCATCGGTGTTTGCCTCAAAGAGAAAGGATGCTTCTTCGTCAATAGGTACTGTGAGAGTGCCTGCCAAGTTTCAAACGGATTCCTATAGGCCATATGGGAGAGTCTGTCCTCTTGGAATCTTCTTGCCACGTCTGGCCTGGAGGTGTTCCAGTCGCATGCACTCCAAACATCGTGTGTTGATACTGGAACGATGGAAATATCTCTTTCGGAGGCATATCGACAGTGATGCGCCCATCTGTCCCGGCGTAAAATCGACGGGTACTTGACATAGAAGTTGACCACTCGGGTGAGTAGTACGGCGGTGGCAAGTCGTGACTTGTATTGATCGTATGCAGTTCATTACGATAGCGCACAAGGCTGGTGTTTGACCTGTCCACTGTGAACGTCAATAACAAGCGCACATTGTGTGGAGAAGCGAAGCTGGGAACTTACTCCTAAATCTTCGATACCACTTTCTAAACAAGATGCACCCCAGCGAGTCCTTGTGATGCATACCAGCAATTGTAGCGAAGAAGCTCAGGATGGCGAAGATACCGAAACAGATCTCGAAGCCGATATCTTCCATGTCGCGTTTTAGCTGTAACTCTGGTTGTTGAACAAGTAGCTTATACTGCGACTACCACAAGATCTGAGCTGACGCGTAGTATAGTTCAAATTTTCGTGGTACTTGTAGACTGTTGTAGAACATGCAGTATATTTACAGACTTCGATGATGCTCAGATCACTGTATTAGAGCTACCTAATTCTCTGGTTCCGAACGTAGGTTCAGGACCATGAGTTTATTACACGGAGGTATCGGATAGAAATACTGCCGGTAAGAGTGCGTATACATGTGCGTCCGCCACTCGGGAGTGTGGCAGTGCATTGCAGCCTTTCATCGCTGTACGTAGCCAACTCTACTTCTCTGGGACAGTGCGAGCTTTGGTATGTCCGCATGAGAAGCAGTCTCTAAGAATGTGGGAATACGTGTGCCCGGTAGAGCCGGCACATCCAGTGTAATGCTGACATGCTCGGCTTTCGTGCCTTCCGTTGGTGTCCTTCCGTTGAAGTCTTACTCGCAGCCCCAGCCAATGAAAAAGTCTGAAAATCGAATGCAGGCTCGTCCGCAACTCGGTGCCTCGCGCTGAGCACACCTACCGAGATCTTGTGTGCTGTGTTGGCGGAAGCTGATTGGTGTAGGGACTCGACCAATCAGTCAGCACAGCCAAGGAGCAGTACTGAGTCTCGTGCAATATCGAGTGAGCACACGCGTCGTGTCTTCGGCTGGCACAAAATTATCTCCGACATGGCATTGTTATGGTCCGAGTCGAGCGAGCTGGTGATGGTCAAGTTATCAATCTAGTGACCAAAGCGGTAGAATCGGATGGTTGATGCACTGTCGCCATCTTGTCAAGATCATGGGCTCAGAGAAAAGTCTTGTCTGCTAGTTCGCGTGGATTGTAACGGCTCGTGGATGAGTCGTTTCTTGAAACACGGAGTTAGGATGTAAGCATCATCCATTGCGGCAAGATTTGTTGGTTTCGGGCAGCTTCCATCTCATGTCTAAACAGATGGTTTGACTGTTGACTTACTTGTCTTAGACAGCAAGCAAGTATCTTTGTTCCCTTTGCCTGTATGTAGGCATCTCTATACTCGTAGATAGATGGACAGAATTCATCTCATCTTCTCCCACGCATAGATCCAAGAAGATTCCGAGAGTAACATCTGACTAGGCTGAGCGTTGCGCGATTACAACGGTCTACACTTAGCTAGCCGCAACCGTGATCGAAACTACATCAAACATTGGACTTCGAGTTGCGTAAGAGAAGTGCTGTCGGGCCGCCAGGATGGAACAAGATCAACGATGAACAGGCATGTACACTACCGCTAAAGAGTCGCTTTAATGATCATTTGACATTGTGTTGATCGATAAACGACTGCTTGGAATGACGAAGTTTACAGCACTGCAATTACCTTGTCAGAGTCTGTCACAGAAGACCCAAGGCCAAGGAGACGATTTCTGGTTGCATCAATCTGGATAATTAAGATTGCACCTCAACAACAACGTTCCCAGCCGTTGATCGGGCAATCACGTTCGTTTCGTTTCGCAGATACTCAAAGCTGCTGCGTCTTGTGGGGTAGCTGTCCCTTTGACATTTGGAGCGCTTCTTGGCGTATCAAGATTATGAGTATTTTCCAGCGTCCTCTTCCTGGGCTTTTAGCATTAAGATCGAGGATGGCGCATGGTGGGCCTGTTGAGTCTGTTTTGTTTTAAACAAACGACTGTTCCATACGGCGGGACGACCCGTTTGCTGCAGTCTGACAGCCGAGGGAAGTCTTTGTAAGAAGTGTAATGAGAGGAGAGGCCTCGGTCTGGGTCTGTGATGCGTAGGGCAGGGGCCGACGACGAACGTCCATGGGCTTCTGGAAAGGCGGATGCATGAAATCAAAGTTCGGCACTGTTTCAGGTGTCTTGCAAATCCTCGGCGTGGCGCGTGTTTCGCACAACAACAACTCGCATGCTGGTTGGTCAATGGCGTGGGTAAAATGTGTAGGGTGCGCTAGAACGCGTTGAGCGAGTAGCCTACCATGGTCGAACTTTGCAAACCTCAACCTTCGTAGACATCATGGCCATGTGTTGAGCGACCGTTGTATAGCAGTTATGCATGATCGGTGTCGAACACAGTCGAGAAGGTCTGGGTGTCTGGCAGATTGCCGGGACAAGGTATCGCAATTAAGAATACGAGCAGGTGAGCTGAGATGGATCGCGCGTGTGCGGGGCTCGGAAAAGCACCAAGGCTGTTGATTCATCCCATCGGACGTTGCCTCTCCGAGCGCTGATGGTGTAGTTTGTCATGTTGCTACTCCTATTCTCGCTGCACGAGAACAGGAGGACGGCAGGCTCGACGAGTCATCCAGCTTAATGTGCTGCCGATGACATTGGCCATCGTGTCCTCTTGGTGGCTTGCATCGCTGGCAGCTCATCCGGTTTGAGGAGTTTGAGGAGGGTGGTGAGAGTCTCGAGGGTGTCTCATGAAGCTACAGCCTGCGGCTGTACCGTTGAAACTTGAGAGACAGTGGCTGTGTATTATGCGATCTACAGTCTGACGTCTGTCAAGTGTCGGAGGTGGTTCGGCGTGGGGAGGCCCCGATTGAGGCGCGCAAGAGGGCAGCTGAAGAGAGAAGGTTGTGGCTGCGTGTGTGGCGGCCGTTTGAAGCACGACATGGGCCGGCTTGGGAGAAGGCGTACCGGCTGGCACTGACCTGGCCATGGCCATGCAACGAAGCTATTTCCGGCGCAGCGCGAGGTCTCGAACGCGAGCAGCACGTTTGCTGGCAGCACGACGATGATGATGTCAACCACGATGCCGGCAGCACGGGTGCGCGGTGCAGTTGTGCAGATTGTGCAGGCGGACAGGGGCGGCCGGTGCAGACTGGGTGCGTGGTGGAGGTCGAGTGTCGCACCTGGCCGGATTGGGCAGGCTCCAAAGCTTGACCTCTGCGTCTGAGAGCGTGCACTGGCTGATGGTGTGCGAAACACCCACGGCAACGCTGCTATCGCGCCAACCAGCCAGCGAGCGCGAGCGCGGCCCGTTCACGAGCAACACGAACAACGTGCCGGTCGTATCTGGCGCTCGCGAGAACGTCGCGCGGTGGGCGAAGGATGCATCCAGAGCGATTCGAGAGCTCGCGATGGGCGGCATTGTGCTCGCCATCACCCACCGCTCCGCCCAGGTACCCGCCTGCATCCGTATCTGCTCGAGAAGGGAGGATCACCGCCAGGGTCGTCGTCTGTTGTCGGCCAAGCGCCATGAAACGCAATTTAGAACCGTCCCAGGCGAGCCATCGGGGGCAGCAAGAGACGGGGCCCATGGCCGGCGGCATGACTCTACGACGACAGCGGTGGTTTGGCTGTCGACGCCCGCCCGACGCAGGCGCCAATGTGGGCGACTCGGTCAGCCTCACGCATCGCACGCATCCTCGCCTCTCAGCGCACGCAGCGTTGCTGGCCGGCGTGGCCTACCTCTCAGCGGGCGCGTCGACGGCGCACCGTTGGTGCCGGACGCCCCTGACTGGCTGGCCGGCCTGCACCCCCTGGCCCGTGTTCCTGGCTAGCAACAACAGCATCCACCACCAGCAGCAGCAGCAGCATCCAGGATGCAGCCAACCTTGCAACCTTGCCGCTCACTGGCCCCTGTCCGCGTCCGTCCCTGACCGAAATTAACAGCCGCCAGGGGCACGCGCTCTGTGCGGCGTGTCGATGGCTTGGCAGGCCCTGCACACTGCCCGCCCATTCATATACCGCCTCTCCTCGCAGCCTTCTGTTTCTGCATCACGACAAGGCTCTCTTTCCTTCCCACACATTCGCTTTTCCCCTCTGTCTTCGGACGCGCCATTCTTTCAAGTCCAGTCACTCTTTCCTGGGCCCTCGAACTTTCACGTGGAACACTCTTCTCCGCCATCCACACCACCACAGTCAAGAGCAAGGAATCCTTTGATCACTCAAGATGATGAAGCTCACCGTTGCCTTCTTGGCCGCTCTCGCCGCCGCTGACGCCGCCGAGGCTCGCTCCACCCGCCAGCAGCGTCGCCAGTACGGCTCCGGCTACGGCACTGGCAACAGCTACGGCTCTGGCTCTGGCTACGGCTCTGGTTACGGCGAGACCCCCGAGGTCTCCTCAGCCGTCTCCTCGGCCGTTGCAAGCAGCAGCGCCGCCGTCCCTGTCCCCTCCAGCTCCGCCTACGTCCCCGTTGTGAGCAGCGCTGTGCCCGTCCCCTCCAGCTCGGCCTACACGCCCGTTGTTGAGAGCTCTTCCACCCCTCTCGCCGCTGAGAGCTCCTCGGTCCCAGCTGCTTCCTCCACCCTCGACTACGGCAACGGCTACCCCGTTCCCTCTGCTCCCGCCGGCGGTGTCTCCAGCTCTGCTGGCGTCCCCTCCAGCTCCGTTGTCGTTGCGTCCAGCTCTGCCTACACTCCCGTAGTTGAGAGCTCCTCCACCCCTCTCGCCGCCGAGAGCTCTTCCTACCCCGCCGAGGTCCCCTCCAGCTCCGTTGTCGTTGCTTCCAGCTCCGCCGCTGTCTCCAGCTCTGCCGCTGTCCCCTCCAGCAGCACCCCCGCTGCTGAGACCACTGGCTACCCCGTCGGTGGTGGCTACGGCGCTCCCTCCTCCTCCGTCACCCCTGCCGGTGGTGTCTCCAGCTCTGTTGTCGTTGCCTCCAGCTCCGTCCAGGCTTCCAGCTCCGCCTACACTCCCGTTGTCGAGAGCTCCTCCACCCCTCTCGCTGCTGAGAGCTCTTCCGTCCCAGCTGCTTCCTCCACCCTCGACTACGGCAACGGCTACCCCGTTCCCTCTGCTCCCGCCGGCGGCGCTGCCTCCAGCTCTTCCGTCCCTGCTGGCGCTGAGAGCTCCGGTGTCTACCCCCCCAGCTCCCTCTACGTCCCTACCGGCGTTGTCGCTTCCTCTTACCCCGCCGGTACTGGAGCTTCTTCCTCGGTTCCCCTCGCCTCTGAGAGCTCCAAGTTCTACCCCAGCGGCGGCTACCCCACTGGCACCGGTGCTCGCCCTACTGGCGTCACTGCCTTCCCCACCGGCACTGGCTCCGGCTCGTACCCCGAGACCACCCCCATGAGCGACTACGTCACCTCGGTCATCTACAGCACCCAGATCTTCACCGTCACTGCGTGCCCCTCGACCGTCTCTGACTGCCCGGCTCACTCGACCTCGCTCGTCACCAGCGTCGTCGCTGTCGGCACCACCGTCTGCCCCGAGTCTGACCTGACCAAGGCCACTCCCGTCCCTACCACCGTCTCCAAGGGCAACGTCGAGACCACCTCCTACCCCGTCTCCGAGGTTCCCCACGAGGTCACCGAGACTCTTGTCTACACCATCGGTGTCGGCTCGACCGCTCACCCCGTCACCACCGAGGTCACCTCCACCTCCACCCAGACTCTCTACTCGACCGTCGTCGTCACCAAGGACGTTGCTTCCGGAACTCAGCCCGCTGGCTCGTACCCCACCGGCCCTGCTGGCGGTGACTCCTCCTACCCTACCGGCCCCGCTGGTGGTGAGGGCGAGTACCCCACTTCCTCCACCCCCGCTGGTGAGGAGTCCTACCCCACTGGCCCTGCCGGCGGTGACTCTTCTTACCCTACCGCCCCCGCCGGTGGTGAGGGCGAGTACCCTACCACTCTGAAGTCTACCCAGACCCAGACCCGCTACGTCACCGCTGTCAAGCCCACTCCCTCCGGCTCTTCCAACGTCCCCGTCGGTGAGGAGAACTACCCTACCGGCCCCGCTGGTGGTGACTCTGCTTACCCCACTGCCCCTGCTACTGGCAACAACGCCACTCCCCCCGCTGGTGGTGAGGGCGAGGACTGCGCTGCCCCTGTCACCGTCACCGTTACCGCCAAGGAGACCGTCACCGTCACCGCCGGCCAGGAGTCTGCTACCGCCACACCCGAGTCTGAGAAGCCCACTGCCCCCGCTGGTGGTGAGGAGTACCCTGCCAGCTCTGCCTACCCCGAGGTTCCCGTCGCTTCCACCGGCGCTCCCTACCCCACTGGCAACGGCACCGTTCCCTACCCTGCCGGCCCCACTGGCTTCTCTACCGTGACCAAGCCTGCCTACCCTACCGGCACCGGCGCTGTCCCCAGCGAGACTTCTGCTCTCCCCAGCTTCTCTTTCGTCTCTGAGGTTCCCTCTGCTTCGTCTGCCTACCCTGCCGAGACTCCCTCCGTCGAGACTGAGGTCCCTGTCCCCAGCTCCTCCACCCCCGCTGGTGAGGAGGCTACCTCCAGCGCCGCGTACCCTGAGTACCCTGCTGAGACCCCTGCTGCCTCTTCTTCCGTCGTTCCCACCGAGGTTCCTTCCTCGTCCGCGGCTGTTGAGTACCCCAGCTCCACCCCCGCTGCTGAGGTCTCCTCCGCCGCCCCTACCCCTACCGCTGGCTCCGGCTACGGTTCCGGTTACGGTTCCGGCTACGGCACCTACTAAATGTCTCTTCGACGCTTAGTATGAGTTGATGCGATGTTCGTTCCTGTACAAACTCTCATGGGTTGCTTGACCCCTTTCATACCTGTCTTGTCTGCATTTCGCTGTCTTGATGTCTCCTCGGGCAGGGGCTCAAAGTGTTTGGGAGGATGTTGTCGTTTGTAGGTATCTCACAGAAGCTTCAGACAGTCGATAATACAAACTGTCTTGCTTTACACATTGGTACTCTGCGCGTGGAGACTGACAAGCAGTGAAGTGCAAGGTGGCTCACGATTGTTCTGATCTAGATCTCAAGTCGATTTTCTTATTTCCTATGTCACTGCTTGCGAGCCAAACTTTCAGGCATTTCGCGGAGTCTTTCTTGTAGCATAATTGAATTCATTCTAAACTTCACCTTGTCTCTACAATCTGGGCTGCGATTCGTGAATGTCATCTGCCGAGATTACTTGACAACAGACTCAGCATCCTAGTCGGTTATATGGGCCAGGTTCTCATTTGAGCAAAGCGGCCTCTGCCGAGTTTCAGCGTTGCCGTGTTGCCGAATCGTCTACTGTCGCACGTTCATGAGCGGACCAAATTGTGATTTACTTCGCCACCTCCCTCCTAACAGGGTACCTCTGCTCACATCATGCAAATCAATAGTGACATTGCTTCGTGATCAGCTCACCGGTAATAGAGATCACCAGTGGCATACAAGGTTACTGACGTCTCTCCCTACCGGCACATCACCACATCACCACCTAAGAATAGTTCGGCCTCAACAGCCCGACTCCACGGCGCGCGTCCTCTACTCCACATCTGTGCATATTCTCTCCGACATCAAGGAATCAATCAATACCTAGCACACCGCGTTTATGAGGCTCGACGTCGCATTTGAGATTGCCAACTTCGCCCCAACCGTTGGTTATCCGGAGTGGCTTGCGCCAGCCACGGTGGGTACGCAATGGGCCGTTCAGGAGACGCGATGGACGGGTTCAGTCATTGACTAGCTAGCTATGTATGTAGTTTGCTAGGTGAATACAGGTAAGACCAGCGTTATCGTATTCGATAGCGCGATCGGGGTGCAGGTACCCTTTAGGCTTTTCGGGACTTACTCGTGAGCGCGCATAAGGGGTATGTGGACACTGTTGTCCATGCGCTCTGACTACTTGCTCAGCAATGCGTTTGCTGTTTGTGAGAGTGTGCATACGGTAGGTAAGCGGTGAGTGTATGTATGCGGTTCTTTTGCGCTCGGTGATGAAACGGTCGAAACCTGGTCCGCTGCTCCTCGTAAGTTATCCCTGCTACTGCTGCTGCTGTCGTGTAACTACCTGCAATAATCGGGTATGCACGATTCTGCTGCAGGTACCGCGGTGCATGCTGTATCGATCGATGGCGAGCTGGGGTTGATGCAGGGACATCGGCAACGTGTGACGGGGCCGGGACATGCGGCTGAGGGGTTAATGTAACGGTTGTAGCTGCGCGCTCAGGGGTTTTCGTGATGGTCCATATTGAGGGATATCTTTTCGTGGGAATCGATTTGATAGATTTGATGTGATGAGTTGATTGTAAAATCAACAGCGTAAGTAGCTTTCAATAAGGTGCTATTACTTTACCTGTATTGAGGAATCAACCTCCAAGTCAATTCTTGCCATCTCGAAAGTGTGTTCCGTAGAATGACGGCCTTACCTGAATACTTACAGTAATCATATCTCATCTCACCTCACGCTTGTAGAAGCACCCCAGCAGCGGGCCAACTACTGAGACACTATGTCAAGCATCGAACCCTCATGCTCCCCTCACCACTTTCAGTAACACATATGTAAGCCTACCTATTTACACTGCTCCACATAGTCTTATCAGTTGTGGCTCCAAGACCTAGTTTTAACCTAGATTTCTACAGCTATACATAGAAGGTGCAGATCTATGTTAACACCATCCACGTCGTATTCATCTCCTTGCCTTTACTATAATAAGACCTTCAACCTACCGGTACGCTTCTGCTGTTGACCTTTAACACTTAGCTAACCAGATAGGTAGCCTTGCAGTAGGGTACCAGACCGACGGGGTTCGTACATTTCTGTTGCACGACGTACTCATGCTCAAGGTGGCCTCTAGATACCGATATATTTAATTGATGTATCGAGCCAGAGAAGGCTATGGCAATTGTTCGTGCGCACGCCCGACAGAGAGTAACTACACTAGAACTATCCAATTTTGAGGAGAGTACTGAAGGATTCAATGTATGCAGACCAAAGAGCCAAGAGGAAGTGTAAGCGGCGCGCACGCCTGTTTTGGTGTCTTGTTAGCACGTTTACTATCAAGAATGGCTTGATATGTTAGTGTTGTGAGACTGCATAGGTACTGTACACTAGCTTTAGACCTGTTGGTTCAGTTCACCACAGGTTTCAAAACACTTCCCCAACGAACGTCAAATCAGATGTGCCGAGTTTTTACCAGCTTCTGTAATCGCATATGGTATTAAGGGCGAAAATGATGTATCATCCTGAGGTCACGACGACACCTATCATACATTAGGAAGAAAGTAGGACGAAGACGCAGTATTTGACCTGACGAGCTACTACATGACTTGGTCTTGCAGTGCGATCAACCAAAGAACTACTTCCCATTATACCTGCAGGTTTCGTGGCTGAGTTAACACGAATAGTGTTGGGAGACTGCCGCTAAGGGAGCTTGCACAGAGAGTGGAAGTAACGAGCGAATGATCCAGATGCTATAGCAGATATAGCCAAACAGAGATGATAAGATAGCGCGCCAGACAGAAATTTAACATACACAAAATGTGTGATGCTGTTAACAGTTGTGACTGGACATTCCACATCAGAGGTGAAATGTTGCGCCGCTGACATCATTGAGGGTCTAGAACACGACCGGTTCAACACAAACCGAGACCAGCTAACATCAGGCCCTTGGACACTTGAGATCTCTGTACCCTGATATCTTTAACCACCAAGATAGTTTATCAAACATTCTCTCTAACTTGGCCGCTTGATTGGAGGGAGTATCCAAGCAGAGCAGGGGCGATTACCCTGGCCATGGATCTACCCTTGCACCCATTGTTGCCACACCAATTGAGCCCGGAAGATGCAGACTCTTTACGAGATTTGGGTTTACTCGCATTATTGGAACACGATCCACGACCAACATTTGTCCTGGATACAACGCGCCCTGACCCCGAGGTTCTCCCAATCTACCACAACCACGCCTTGAGCACTGCCAATTCAAGAACTCTGTTAGACGCCGTACGTGAAAAAAGCGAGGGCAGCGGAGATCACAGCCAAGCTTTTGCCCAATTCAAGACCTGGAGCTCATACCCAAGTTTGGTTTCTTGCGAGTGCTTCAAATTCTACGACTACAGTTGGACAAGATGTCTGATAGCAAAACGGTGGAACGTCGTAAGCGGATCGCCCGCCAACACCTCTTCGCTCCAAGGTGCAACACAATTCGACAGAGATTCACTCACCATGAAGAGTCCGAAATCGAAAACTTCGACGTTTGACTGGACCAATGATATCCCTCCCACGAATCTCCCTCCTCATCTTGCTTGGGCACGAAGCATTGACTGGGAGAGTACCTCTCTAGGGCCAATGAGCCAATGGTCTCCCCAGTTGCGCAGCAATGCTAGACTTATTATGCAAGACTCACGACCGGCCGTTGGTCTCTATGGTCCTGATCTCATTATGATCTACAATGAGGCATACATAGAGCTTCTTGGTGGCCTTCACCCATGCATGGGTCGTGATGCTCGAACCGTTTTGGCTTCAGTCTGGGAGACTCACTTTGAGCATATCATACAACAAAACCTGGTTGGCGAGATTGTCACCAATGACAATACGGAAGTTCCACTGGTACGCAATGGCTACGTGGAAGAGACTTACTTCTCTGTTAGGTTCATCCCAATTTTCGATTCTGAAGGTTCGACCATTGGCCATTACGAACCTGTGATTGAAACTGTAAGTTTTGGGCTTTATTCCTCACTGTCAACTGCACCATCGACAACCTGCACGCCAATGTGGTGCAAGGAAACTGCAGATCCATGAATGTACCGTATATTTCTCCTGGCTACCTCAGAATGGGACTCAAGAGAATCACTGAGGTGTCCATCAATGCTATAAGCTTGTCCTTAGTCGTTGAACGTCGACGCTGTACTTTCGCTCGCTGACTCATACATAGACCAAAGAAGTGATTCTGGAAAGACGTTCACGCACACTACTTGAACTAAGCCAAGAAATACCGCAAGCTCATGACTCTGACTCGTACTGGGATCATGCCATCCAGGTATTATCCCGGAATGGAAGAGATCTTCCGTTTGTGCTATTATACTCGGCACAGGCTGAAGACAATAAGAAAGAGACGGACGAGTCAAACAAGTCTGCTAGCAAGCACTATCATTACGCGCTTCGAGGATCAATTGGAACACCTAATGAATCGCCTGCTGGTCTTATACGATTCGACTCCAAGGAAGACCATGGCTTTGTTCCCTACTTCAAACAAGCTCTCATCGCCAGACAGCCAATTGTTATGAGTCTCGAACAAGATTCTGAAGTAGCGGCGTTGACTCGAGGAATGCAATGGCAGGGCTTTGGTGATCCATGCCGAGAAGCCGTGGTCTGTCCTCTGCATTCCTCATCTTCCGACGACACTGTACTCGGTTTATGGTTATCGGCATCAGTTAGTTATAACCCATCATCTGTCGTTTGACCGATTTACTAAGACAAACCATAGACCCTCGTAGACCCTACGATCAAGATTATTCACAGTTTGTACTCGTAGCCAACCGTGTGTTGTCCGCGTCACTAGCATCGATCATTTTACATGAGGAGGACATCAGACGTAGAGAACATGCAATCAGTACCGCTGAAATTATCAAGTCAGATCTTCGAAAGCAGTTACTGGAGTCTCAAAAGGCAGCTGACCGGAATCATGCGAAGTTTACACGTTTCGCAGGTGAGCTATTATTCAATGGTCTTACGTACAAAAATATTGACCATGATGATAGAACGTTCAGATATTGGCATTTTCGTCATCAACATGGAAGGCGTGTACACTTACCGTAACGATGCATGGTACACGATATTGAATCCGGACGATCGAGACCTTGATCTTGAAGATGCCTGGGGTGCTCTCGTAGACGATGAGTACATAGCAGCAGGCCAAGACAGGTTTGGGACGCTCATGGAGACAAAGCAACATCAGTAAGGAGGACTATATGCTTTGTATCAGCTAGCTGATTTGATGCAGGTCATTTGAGCTGCGATTGAAAGCCACGTGGCGCGGAGAGACTGATGATCACGAAACTGAGGAACAACCCAAGTGGGTGTTGTGCTCAATCATCCCTGAATTATCTGAAGAAGGTGAACTTATTGAGATCATCGGATGTATAACAGAGATCTCGTGAGTTCTCTGACTTCTTTTCTTGTCTCATGTATACTAATCATCAACATAGTCAGCAGAAATGGGGTGAGAAGCTTCAAGCTGCACAAGCTACCAGAGCCAAAGAGTCAAAACGGCAAGTTTCCCTACAATGCGAAGTGACACAGTTGATTAATTTACAATCAGACAACTCGAGAATTTTATCGACACCACTTCGTACGTGAACTACGAAAGCCGTGGTGCAATCGATGCTTACCATAACTTACAGGCATGAGATGCGAAATCCTTTGTCCGCAATTGTACAATGCGCCGATGTAATGATACTTGCCTGATGGATGAAAAGGTTGCTAAACTTTTGCAGAGCATACTATCGTTACACAGGTCTTTTCACGACATACCAGACTCCAGTACATCTTATCGCGACATGCTGAACTCTACTATAGATTCTGCAGAGACTATAGTCCAGTGCAGCAAGCACATGAAGACTATTGTAGACGGTATGTGTAACCGCTTCAAACGTGCAGTGACGTACTGTAAACCTTGCATTAATACTTTTAGACGTGTTGACAATATCGAAGCTTGACTCCGGCCTTTTCGCAATGACACCTATTGAAGTGGCCCTAGAGTCGACTGCGAGAGACGCCGTCAAGATGTTTGAAAAAGAGGCCAAGTCAGCAGGGGTGGATTTAGAGTTCCAGCTTCACGAATCGTGTAAGCAACTAAACGTCGACCATGTCTCGCTTGATCCTACCAGGGTCCTGCAGATCTTGATCAATCTCATCACCAACGCTATCAAGTTCACGCGGCTCGAGACTGAAAGGTCTCGTCGCATCTTGGTTAGTTTGAGCGTGTCCGCCGAGCGACCGACAAGGAACGCTGATGGGCGTGTATCATTCATGTGTAAAGCAGAGGGGTCGGAAGCAGCCACCTTACAATCAGATTGGAAGGAAGGAGAGCCCGTGAGTTTTTCAGGCTCTATGAAGCTGTCGAATGTGGCTGATAACGCAGATCTACGTTATCCTCTCAGTCGAAGATACAGGAAAAGGAATGAGTAGCGCAGAACATGAGCTACTGTTCGCACGCTTTTCCCAAACTTCTCCACGTACGCACATCGATTATGGTATGTGTTGATTCCATTTTGTTGCCAACTGAAGATTAATAGCAATTACGCAGGTGGCTCAGGACTTGGTCTCTTCATCTCAAGGCGACTAACAGAGATGCACGGCGGTGTTATAGGCTTCACGTCCGAAGAAGGAGTTGGCAGTACTTTCTCTTTTTACGTGAAGGGTCGCAGACTTGCAACTCCCCTATCTTCTGAACGCCGAGGAAGTGCAAGTAGCGCCGTAGACGTCAGCATACGTACTCACACGACAGTACTTCGCAGTCAGTCATACAACGAGCAAGACAAGGACCATAGTAGAAGTCCAACCAGAATCGAGGCCGACATCCCAAACGACCAACTCCATATCCTCGTAGTTGAAGATAACTTGGTCAACCAACGGGTACTGGCCAAGCAACTACGCAATGCGGGTATGCATGTTGCCGTGGCCAATCATGGAGGAGAGGCCCTGGAATACTTGCGCTCAACAGTATATTGTACAGAAGGTGACTCTGCTAATTCGTTAACAATAATACTAATGGACTGGGAGATGCCAGTTATGGATGGACTTACGTGTGTTGCAAATATTCGGGAACTGCAAAAGCAAGGGGATGTACGTGGACATGTACCTGTGATTGCGGTCACAGCGAACGTCAGATCAGAACAGGTTGAGACTGCACTACAGGCTGGCATGGATGACGTAATTTCCAAGCCTTTCAGACTACCTGAGCTCTGTGAGTGCATGCAGAAAACACTTCGTAGAAGAGGCGCAAATGTGGTTGGCGCCAAGGGCTCATGAAACAATCATCACAGGATTGTCCGACAGTTTGTGAATCATTAGTACTTATGATAATCTCCAACATTCATAAGATACACGCAAGAAATACAATCTTGCTCCAATCTTCGTACTTTAGTGTTTAATTCTCCCCCAGAGCTCTTTGATAGTAAAGACATCGTCTTGCACGGACTGACTATCCTCTCTTTGGTCCTCTTTCTCGAGCTTCGACCGCAGTCTGGCAACCATCAAGTCTCGTGCAATTTTCGGCGAAACAAGACGAATTTCTTCTTCCAATTTAGCCTGGCTTATCATCTTGCCGTTGCACAGCTCTTTGACAAGGTTCTCCGTGAGGTGCTGACAGTTGTTCGATAACAAGCTATATCGCCTGTTTGCAGTGATGAAACTCTCCCCTATATATCGAATTAGCACGCAAGCACTATGTTTTACTATGTTATATTTATTGCCTACCCAACATCTGGATTTCTTCGTGTCTCTTTGTCGTCTCACCCACATAGTAGCACGAACTCCAGGTAGCGATAAAGTCTTTGGTAACCTCATATACTCGAAAATAATTGTTCATGAGCATTTGGATCTTGAGCTGATCAGACATAAGATCATAGGCATATGTGGGGCCCAGTCCGCGATCGACAACAATGACCGCCCAATGGCTGATGCTGTTCATGCTCATGCCGAAGTGCTTTGCCAGGAGGTCGTAGGTCTTTCTTGACACCTCGACTTTGCCGAACGCAATAGGTGTTGTAATTAGAAAGACCGCACGCCCGAACGCTTGAGGCGAACAGATTAACGGAGGTACCTCGAATTCTGAGTTGCCTGTAACCTTTGCAGCGATCTGACGAAGATAAAGATTCTTTTGACGAGCGGCCTCTGCTAGTTGTGCATCTTGAGACGTTCCTTGTCTTCTCTCTTGCCTACGGTGCCTTGGGATTAGTGATGTGCACGTGACTCAATGAGGCGGTTAAAGGCCCGCGTGCGTACCATCTTTGCTGGAAAGACTTGAAGGCGGCCTCGCCGGCCTTGGTCAGCTTTGATAGAGCATCTGATCCCATCTAACGCCGCGCTCCTTCATAAGAGGAATTGTAATGGAGTTGGAAACTTAGAATGAGCTGGCGTTGGCTGCGTGGCTGTGCGTTAGCGCGGCGCTAATTCCGGGCAGTACGGCTCTTAGTCGTCTCATAGTAGAAGCATCAAACAGCACGTTTTGCGAAAGAAAAGAGTAAGATTTTTACATTCTACAGGTTTCTTGAGTTGCGGAATGAGCGAAAACCGCGGGCTTTGTTATGCGTTTCGATTAGCCCGAAACAAAATCATTACTTTGAGCAGCACACTTTAGCAATTGTCCTACAACGCCTAAACCCTTGGAAACAAATCG
Source organism: Neodidymelliopsis sp. IMI 364377 (assembly GCA_027946375.1). Lineage (NCBI taxonomy): Eukaryota > Fungi > Ascomycota > Dothideomycetes > Pleosporales > Didymellaceae > Neodidymelliopsis > Neodidymelliopsis sp. IMI 364377. The sequence continues at coordinate 51,004 of JAPEUT010000056.1, read as the reverse complement.
TGGCTACGCTTTGGAAGCTTTAGATACGACGTCTTCGCCGAATCATTTCGCAAAAAGTACTAATCCGAAGACTGGTAATGATTCTGAGCTAATGTTATCATATAGTACTTTGATCATCAGCTACCCCCTCACATGCTGACTATGAGCTTTTTGAGCAGTCGAATGTGGCTTCCACCTAAAGACTTTCCGGTGTTTTCCATATTCGCTTCTCCCAGGACCGATCGAGAGCAATCGTTGGGTATCATATCCGTCCCTAACACCAACATATCGCCACAAGATAACAAAAAGCCTTGCAGTGGTGGGGCTGCCCTCACCACCTACCTCTTCCGAATTGTTGTCTCACCCAAAACTGATGGTAAATTGAGTAGTCTCTCTGCCCACTGAGGCCCAGCTGACCAGCAACGTTAAGATACCCGTCCTCGTTCCTCTCTAGTCCCTTTGTGTCGACACCGCTCAGTATCCCACCAAAATCTTCGTCTATATTCCAAGCAGCGCGGCAGTAAGGGCAAGTTGCTTTGCCTCTCGCCGCCACCTTGATCCATGACTGCATGCAGGCTTTGTGTACGTTGTTCCCGCAGCTAGCTTTGCAGTATACAATATCATTGTTCTTCGCCTCAAGCTCATCATAGCAAATAGGACATTCGCCTTCGACCGCTTTGCGATTGCTGTCTTGCTCCTGACCAATTTTGTCGTTGCCATTTGTCTCGACCCCAGGAATGAGAGGCGCGTTTTTGATCACCTCGCGCAGCTCAGTACTAATGAGGGCTAGCTGATACGCGACGTGCTCTTGCGCCTTCAAAACTCGAAGCATGACGTAGACGATATGCTTACACTGGTTCCCTTTTTTCGCGTGTGGACAGTCGCAGCTGGGGACGAGACCGATGTTGACAGTGTATACGTTACCTGTTGAGCCAGCGATAATCACCATCTCTCCTGGAGTCTCGTCGGTGCCACATCGTTCACGTGAAATAACGGTAAGTCGTTGTGTAAGAGCGCGTCCCTTGATCTCGAGGTAACTTCCCGGTGCTCGTGTGCGGTGGCGACGGAGACGTTTTTCTACAGGTGGAGCATCGTCATCGATCTTAGGCTTCTTCTTTCGCGACTTCTTCTGTGTGTCTTCGGTGTCTTCCACTTCAGGTGTTGTTGTTGTGGTTTTCTTCGCCATCTTCGCGGGCGATCGGTACTCCAAGTCATCCTCATCAAGTTCAGCGTAGCGAGAAGCTGCCTTCCGTTTGCGTGTCGACCTCAAAGGTAGTGAAGACGCAGTATCCATGACGACATTCGATTTTTCAACACAGAGCAGCCAGCGCCACGAAGTCAACCCAGAGGACACAATTGCGACCTTTCAGTTGGGTTGATGGAAGGTTGAAGATGGCGATGACGACAATCGATAACGATAACTGCAAGCGCGTCCCATCGTCGGCGCGCACGCACGTGATTGGAAAACTAACATAGGGGACATTTGTGTGACAGAAGGAAACTCACTATGAAGGGTATAGTTGAGAAAGGAACTAAGTGTATCGGATGCAGTTCTTCGACTATGTGATCTCGATCTCGTGCACTCCACTTATTCTTCATTTTTCGTGCGGATCACAGCGCTTACCGGCGACCAATTATTCGCACACGAGAACACTTTACCTCCAGATCCGTTGTGCAGCTCATAGCCGGAGGTCCAAAGACCTAAAGCAAACTATCAACGCGTCAGCAGTCATGTTCAACAGTTGAGGAACTTTTCACGACTTACAATTGCAACACCGAGCACAAAGAGAAGAGCATTGCAGAATGCCCACAAACCCATTTGCTTACTTTTGAACCAACTGCCTCTGTGTTGGTAGAACCACATTACTGGTGGCAGTGCATCTAGAGTATGTGAGCATCCAATCCAGTGTACGGCTACAGGTCGAGACTCACAGCTGAACCAAGACCCGAACAGAGCGGCGATAAGACCGAGTAGCAGGTTGAAGTTTGGAATTGCTTCAGCAAGCAGCCAGGCCACAACCCACAGCGCAGCACATATGCCGACCCAAGATCCCAAGCTCTTGAAACTCTTCTGATGAACAACGTTTGTGCCCTTCCACATTCGGATGTAGATATACTTGCAGGCTACAGACCCGTTCACAACGCCCGCAATGATGATAGTCGGAATTGCGAAGCCAAAAGCCACTTTAGTTACCACGGGGCTTGCCGAGCCGAGCGCAGGAGATGTGACGCGGGGACCCCCGTAGTAGTAGATAACTGCTGATATAATCATGTAAAATGTGACTGCAATTCCCTGCTCCAGAAAAAGTGCTTTCTTGAAGTCCTTTGGATCTTTTAGCTCGGCTTGAAAAGACAAGAAGGCGACATGGCCGGCTGATATTGGTTAGCTTGATGTCAATCGCGAGTACCATGGAGTACGCACTATACGCCAAGATGATATTCAAGACTGGACCCAGTCCCTTCACGAGAGGTATACCAGGACGAACAGCGAGAACATTGCCCATGTCTGGTTTGGAGATGCTTATGCCAACCAAAGCAATGAAGACCGCAAGTATGATGGATGCACAAGCTAACTCGATGAGCATCCCTCCATTTGGTTCAGATGGGACACTTACAGAAGATGGATAAATAGCTAACGTTTTTGAACGTTCTCGGTAATCCAAGTACGAAACAGATTACTAGTCCGATGGCACTAAAGAGGATAGTGCAAGTTGCGTGATCTGTGAGAGCATTCAGTGCAATAGCAAAACTGAGTACATGAGCACCGCTGATAAAGACTAGGATTAGGATTGATCCGATGGCCATGATTTCTCTTCCGACGGGTCCAGCGATAAGTTCTCCGCAGTCTGCAAAAGACTGAACTCTCGGGCAAGCAAGCTTGAACTCGCCAATAAGCCATCCGGTGTAGGTTGCGATCAAACCGAGGAAGCAGATACACAACAAGCCGGGAACGAGACCAAGGATCGCGAGAGCTTGTGGTAATGCGAGAACTCCGAGCGAGACATTTTCGGCGAGCATCACTATATAAAATGAATTTTCTCATAGCAGTAGAAAGAGAGGGGATCTTACGAACGCCTGCCTGCCTGGTTCTATTATCAGCGACTCTTATTTGTTAAGCTAGGAACGAAGCAGAGTCAGAACGCCGAATAACGTACCACCAACTACACGTTTTGTATTGAATTGCAGCACCCTCTTCATTTCCAAACACGTCGTCGTCTATATCACGGGAGATCTGTTCTTCGATGTCTAGTTCGACTGATGATGCAGGGATCTGGCGTACTGCAGGCTCGTCTGCCCCTCTTGTTTTCTCTGTTTCTTGTCGTAATCGAGTTGAGCTTGTCGAAGCACTACCTCGTCTGGACCAGACTACATTCGAGAGCTGACGAAACATAACGGGAGACCTGTTGTCGGTGGGTCGTGGTGGATGCTTCAAAGAACGTCAGTAGCAGGATGTGAGAGGTAGTTTCTGGAAATTAGGGCTAGAGTTCGAGGAGAAGAAAGCGGACGATGTTGAATATAAGTTGTGGTATCTTGTGTGCGCTGAGACGATAATGACGACGGTACCAGTCTTCTTTACCCACAACCTTTGGTGAGCCATAGACTACATTGCCATTACCACCCAAAAACGTCCAATACCAAACGTTCGTTAGCCTTAGTCAAGCGTGGGGTGAAGAGTGATCCATGGTCCACTAAATCTCAAAGTTGCCAAATAGTGGTCTCGTAGCTACACTTTCGAGGCTCAGACTTGAGGAACCAATAACCTGACAATAAAGAGGGTAATTGCCTCTTTAACACACGCGTAAAACGGCCACCTATTGATTCTCCGCAACCCCGCTTAACGATATGAGTACATGAGCGATACTTGATGATCAGGTTGGAGCATGGATGAACTTTGTGGTCGCGAAGGAGACTATTCAGCAAATGAAGCTAGCGGAAGCTATGACGTTTCGGGCAAGCATCCGAACGGGAAGTTGCGTTGCAGCGTTCACACTCCTCACCACCAGCAACCAATGAAAAGACTTACAATCCCAGCTGAATCACGGAAGCCCTCAAAACAAAAGACGCAAGCTCATGTAATCTGCCTAATATCGATATGGACGTACGCCTCTTGCCAAGGGGGAGGGGGGAGGCTGGACGACCCCCAGCGTCCGCGATGATTGCTCAGCCATTCTTGTTCGAGGCCCAACATCGCTTCTGAACTGTTTGCTCATACACATCTACAACACGTCGCGATTGCCCTTGTACACTTCAAAGGTCGCGCAGGTAACACACGTGTCCTCGTGAACGGAACACGAATAGGTAAGCGCCAGACGAGCCACTCTATCAACGCGCATGTTGTTCAGCTCCTCTACACCCTTACATAACGTCTATCACCAGCGCATTGACACAACAACACGGCACTGACGCGACCGCACTCCAGCTCCGCGATTTGTTTGAACATGGTTGAACTGCGCAAACGCAAGACGCCTCCCCCGGCGCCAGTGCGCCCAGCTAAGAAGGCGTCGGCGCCAAAGGGCAAGAAAGCTGCCAGCGAGAAGACAGTGATCGAGAAAGCAACTGAAGCTGTCACCGAGGCTGCGGCAGGCGTCACTGAAGAAGTCAACAAAGTAGTTGAAGCTGTGGAAGAGACTATCTCTGGCGCTGCCAATGGCGAGGCTAAGCCAGCAACTGCTACTGCACCATCCACGGGCGGCGCGCCCAAAGTTGGTGATACTATCGACTTGACAAGCTTCGGTGGAGAGGTCGAGACAAACGATGGGAAGAAGACAACGCTCGCAAAGCTTGTAGAGGAGAGCAAGGGTGGCGTTGTACTGTTCACGTACCCCAAGGCCTCCACACCAGGATGTAAGTTGACACGTCGTATCCTTCAGGGATGTCTTTGACACACGACCCAGGCACTACACAAGTCTGCCTATTCCGCGATTCATACGCGCCCCTTACTGCGACCGGCTTCAGCATCTTTGGCCTCTCCAACGACAGTCCCAAGGCAAACACAACCTTCAAAACCAAGCAAACCCTCCCTTACAGTCTGCTGTGCGATCCTGCGCAGACACTGATCAAGGCAATCGGTCTGAAGAAGGCACCCAAGGGCACCACTCGGGGTGTGTTTGTGGTGAACAAAGAGGGCAAAGTGCTCGCTTCTGAGCCTGGTAGCCCAGCTGGTACGCACAAGATCGTGCAGGATCTTGTCGCTGGTGGTAACGATGTCAACAATGATGACACTGAAGCTGCAAAGACTGCTGCGGAAGTTGCTGACACCGCGGCAAAGGTTGATAGCAATGCAGCTTAAGAATACAGTGAATATCTTGTTGGTAATTTCACCACGTCTTTGTCAATAGAATGCACAAATTCCAGAACTTACGCATTCGTTGGTTCGACCACTCATGGACTGTGTTCACCGAGTTCCGAACCTCAAGTGGCTGATGCCTCGCAGATGACGATTGCCTACATTGATCGCAACGTCTTTGTGTCCATTGCGTCCATCTCGCAATCGTGCAATCATCTCTGGAATAACAATCTGCTATGACCAAACAACACTGTCGACATGATAGCGTTGAATCTATAACAGAGGTCTGGTTGCGCCCTTTAGGGTCCATGGTTCATAAATCTAATGAGTCAACGAAACTTTCACCTCTGCGCAACATCAGGCTGACCTTGCTCTACTCAGTAAAATCTGTGACTGCTTTCAAGCTCTCACCACTTCACTCCCGACCGTTGCTTTACAGGCATCAAAAATGCATATCCGCACAGTTCCCTGCCATCTTGTGGTCGCTGATTGCGAGGAAGTCAAGAATATCCAAGACACCTCCCATCCCACATCTCGCTCTCAGCGCTTCAATACCGCCCATCACAGCCGCCTCGACATCTTACCTATCGTCCCTGAGAATCCCTGCTTTACTCACGAGACACCACCATGGCTAGCTTATGGCTACACTCTCTGGCATCCTCTGATTGTCGAATCACAGAAAATGGCCTCAAGCCACGTCGTCGCCATTCCTTCTTTTCTTCGTGAAGACCTAATGCGCTGCCACGCGGCGTGGATTAGCAAGAACAAGTTTCCTCAGAGCTTAGTACAGGAGACTGTTGAAGCGTGGCAATCTACGCCTCGTGGCCGGGCTCTGCTTCCAATCCTTGACGGGAAGAAGAAGTGGTTCATCCGTCTCGATCAAATGTCACCTAAAGACTCGCCGTTGGGCGGCAAACACCCCTCCAGCACTTTTGAAGACGTGGTGGTGAAGATATGCAGCAGCATGCGCGCGTGGGGTTGCTTGCAGAGGGAGAGGCAGGAGGCCGAGGCCGAGGGACGGGACGTGAAGATCGAATTGGTACTAAATGAGTGGAACGAGGGAATGCGTGAAGAAAGGGAATTTAGGGTCTTTGTTGCCCCTCCGGCTGCTAGAGGTGCGTCTGAGGAAGTAGGTGAATTGAAAGTGACGGCAATCAGTCAGTATCGTTGGCATGCTCCGTTCGAAAAGATGTCTGGTATGAGCGTGAGGAGAACAGCAGGCTTAGTGCATCAGGGTGCAAACCAAGTATTGCACCGTGCGATGAGGTTCATGGAAGAGACATTGCGCAAAGACATCAGAAGGCTGCTGCTTAAGCACAGATTTACCTTTGATGTTGCATTGCAGGATGATGGGAGTGTGCAACTTGTTGAGATGAACCCGTTTGGAGCATTGAGTGTATGTGGTGCTTGCTTGTTCAACTGGGTCAACGATGGAAGAGTGCTTTATGGGCTGGATGAGGATTTGGAGTTTGTCATTACGTCCAAGCAGATAGACACAGGAGAGGAAGACGATTAGCAGTGCGTCTGGTATCTCAAAAAGAAAACTTATCGACTTTCCACCGTGAAGAAGACATCGCAAAGTGAGAATTACATCAGTTGCAGAACAAGTTGAGTCTGAAGGTTGAAGATGTTTCGATTAGACAATACTGTTCGCTAATATGGCAAAGCCGAGGTACAATACGCGATCGTTCTATCAATACACCCTGAGAAGCTTAAACGCTCTCGCGGCGCTCGGCGTCCTTGGCCTTCTCCTCGAAGTAGCCACCCTCACGGACTGCCTCCATCTCCCTGAGTCTCTCGAGCATAACGCCGTGTGCCTTAGAAGTGGGCTTGATCTCAAACAGCTCATCCATGCGCTCCAGAGGAATACCCTTGGTCTCAGGGATCAGGAAGTAGACGAAAGGAACGGATAGAATCATCAAGCTGGCAAAGAAGAAGTACACTCCGTAGCTCATGGTCAAAAACATCTGAGGCGTGAAGCGTGAGATGATGAAGTTCCAGAACCTGAGATGGAATTAGTATAACCTTCAAGGATATGAGAGCTAGATGGAACATACCAGTTGTTGGCAGCGGCTGATGCCTGTCCAAGGGAGCGAGTCTGCTGAGAGAACATCTCAGAGTTGATGACCCAAGGTGTTCCGTTCCACGACGGAGTGTAGAAGACTGTCCACAGATAGAAGAAAAACACGGCTGCAATACCGCCAGGGGAGAGCTTGCCGCCGGTGCTAGGGGTCCCGGAGGTGTTCGCCAGCTTGATGTAAGCGCCAATGATCCACATGCAGACTGAGCCACCAACAGCACCGAACATGAGCAGCTTGGTGCGGCCGAGGCGGTCAATCAGGTACATGAGCCAGACAATCGTGACGACCGTCTTGACGACACCGAAGAGTCCAGTTGTCAAGAAACCAGTATTGGTACCGGTGATTCCAATAGAGCGGAAGACAGTAGGTGAGTAGTAGTTGATAGCGTTGATACCAGAACCGTTCTGCCAAAGGAAGAGCATGCCACCAAGGAAGAGACGGTATTGGACCTTGCGCTGCTTTACAGCCTTGAAAGGTGCCCAGAAACCAGGTCCGACGATAAGACGATCGTGCTCAATCTCGGCGTCGATAGCAGCGATTTCCTCGACCATGTAAGGGTGTGTGGGTTCAAGATTGCGGATCCAGCATAAATCCTTGACGGCTTGGTCACGGTCACCACGGGCGAACTGCCAGCGAGGAGATTCCTTCAACCAGAGAGTACCGAGGAGAAGCAGACCAGCTGGAATAAGCTGAACAGCGAAAGGAATTTGCCACTGGCGAGTCGAAGGAGCCATGGTCTCGACAAGACCGTAGTTGATCCAGAAACCGACGAGACCACCAATCTGCCACCCCAGCTCGTAGATACCGACAAGTCGTCCGCGAACAGCGGGTGGTGCCATTTCGGAAATGTAGATGGGGACCATGTTACTGGCAGCACCAACACCCAGGCCGGCCAAAACACGGCCACCGATGATAAGGCCAAGTCCACGCTCGCCATTTGCACCCAGCATCAAGCCTGCGCCGAGAATGAAAATCAGAGTCCACATAAGGAGTGTCTTCCTGCGACCAAAATAGTAACTGGAGACGTATGCACCGAATGCACCGAAGAAAGCACCGGCCTGGTAGACGGAGACGATGTTTGCCTTCTGGAGAGCAAGATCGGCGGCAGAGATCTGCTTTGGTGCGGAGAGTCTGAATTCCGAAACAAAGGATGGGAGCGCAAGAGTTGTTCCGATGAATGCAGAGTCGTAACCAATCTGTTTTCGTGAGGTCAGATACAATTATCGAAAATACCCTTGCTTCTTGAGTGGAGCTTACCATGCATGATGCAAAAGATGCTACCGATGCAGCAGCATACACGCGCCAGTTGTACACTTCCTTAGGCGTAGGCCTGTCCTCGACGAGAGTGAGAAGGCCCATGATGATGAAAGCTGCAGTCTTCCAATTCGGTCGTCGATGAGATGATGAACGAGGTAGAGGAGTCCTGAAGCTCTGACAATACTACAAAGAAGGAAGGAGATGGAGCTTTAATGGGAACTTGTGATTCTGAAGATTCTTCATCTCCGAAGCCCGGACTCTAATAGTTCATCAAGGCTAATTGTTACCCCGGAATCTCGCCCTCGTGGGGAAGCTAGCCTCTGGCGACCATGCGCGACGGTGAGCAGGCGAGACCCCAGACAATGCCCAGACTCTCCAGAACTCCAGGTCTTATCCGCGCACGAGCCTGTGGAGGCGCCACAATGATGGAGCAGGGCATGCACCCCGCAGTGGGCGAAGATCACCAATGGCGTTTTGGCACCAGGTTGGCGGTATTCCTGGATAAAGGTTTGGCATGTCCGCGAAAAGTAGATCCTGAGAGCCTCTCTCTAGGAACGGAGATAAATTACGACAAGGGCATGGTCATTGGCTGCGGGACAACTTCGGCCTACTTCATGAGTCGATAGCCTCGTGTGGATAAACGCTTCCGATTTCGGAAGAAGTTTCTACCCACTTGGCGGGGAGACATTACAAAACCAAGTGAAGCATCCGGTGCGCGAGAGCTGAATTGAGCACTTGGTTGGGATGATCTTTTACCCGTAGCCTTCAGTCCCACAGCTCCTCCACAAACTCCACCACGTCAATATGTTGATTGGAAAAGGAATCCGGTCGTAGAACGCAGAGCTGAGCCTTGACATAGCCATTGACTGGTCAGACTGTGCTCCATCTCTTTACTTCTCCCCTTCGCCGTGAAATTCCATACATTACTGAAGAGCGCACGCCAGCACAATTATCGTAAACCCAGCACCAGCGCAATGTCTACCACAACCACCACACAGCAGTATGTAGAGCCCGATCGATCGAGTGTCGAGCGACATGGTTACCTGTTCGGCTACCCCATTGCACATTCGATGTCGCCACTGTTCCACAACACAGTATACCAGGATCTTGGGCTGAACTGGGGTTACTATTGCCTGGAATCCACAGACATGGCGGTGTTCTTGAAAGCGAGACAAGACCCCAACTTCTTTGGTGGGTAACGTCGGAATTTTACTGTTCCCAAGGTCTCAGCACTGACGCTCTCCTCCAGGTGCATCAGTGACCATGCCACACAAGATGGCTATTCTATCGCATCTTGACGAGATTACAGAAGAGGGTAGGGAAGTCGGTGCCGTGAACACGCTCTTCCTCAAGCAGGATCCCGCAACAGGAAAGCGGATATTCTGTGGCACAAACACTGATGTCATTGGCGTACGAGATGCCTTTGTCTACAATATCAAGGACCCTGCGGCTAGCTACGAGAACCGACCAGCAATGGTAGTAGGAGGCGGCGGTGCGGCCCGAAGCGCAGTCTACGCATTAAGGAAGTGGATGAAGGCCAGCAAGATTTACCTCGTAAACCGTGACCGCAACGAAGTCAAGGCAGTCATCGACGAATGCACAGCGAGAGGCTTTGGCGACTCTCTCATCGACGTATCGACCGCAGCGCAAGCCGAACAACTCGAAGGCGTCGGTGCGATAGTAGCTTGCGTTCCTGACTTTCCACCCAAGACACCAGAGGAGAAGGAAGCAAGGGCTGTGCTGGAAGCTTTCCTGAACAAGCCGCATAAGGGAGCTATCCTGGAGATGTGCTATCACCCTTCACCCTGGACCGAGATAGCTGGCATTAGCGAGAAAGCAGGATGGCAGCTCATCTTGGGTACAGAGGCTATGATCTACCAGGGTCTAGAGCAAGATAGGTACTGGACAGGCAAGGCTGTATCTGAGCTGCCCAAGGACAAGCTCCAAGCGGTTATTGCGGCTAAGTTGGCTGAAGCGCGACATTAGGCTGTGGTGTATAAAACTAATACTTTCTTCTGCTTCTTCGCTTACCCTGTAGACCTGTATTGGAGTGCCGAACATTGCAGCTCTGCTCTAGACATTATCTGATATGAATTCGAATTTCTGTATGTCTGAGAAGAACAACCTCCAAGAGTGTTTTAGTTTACGATTATTTAAGCTCTCAACGTACTCTCATGAACCACAATCATTTCAATGCTGAGGTAGCAATTGGAAAGCACGTGAGTGCAGTGATCTCCGAGATCCGCCTCGTAACGATAGTAGCCGAGATGAAGAGCCGCATTCAGCGGCAACGATGTGTGGATTAAGTAAAGCAACTAGCCAGTAGCTATAAGACATTATTGGGTGCAGGTGGATCTGCAAACGAAACGCGGCCGCTTGGTACCGCTCCTGCGAGTTCTCTGGACAGGCACCACGATCAGCATTGCCTCTCCGCGGATAGCATCTCCACCACCAACGCGACATGTGGAAACACTGGACGAGGCGCGCCTAGCACGAAACCGGAGTTCCATGTCTTAACGTCATCACGCTAACAAGAAGCCTAGCGATAAGCACGGCAAATCACAAATTCCATGTGCAAGGGCAAGGGCAAGGCCAGTGGCGATCCAGACTCGTTCCGTGCCGACCTGGACTGCAATCCGCCGGCGGGGCGAAAACAGTTGCAGCGTGTGAAGCGCAAACCTCGCACAGCTGCTTGATACCTCCGACGTCCCCTTCTTCCATGCTTCTGGTGCTGTTTCCTGCGGAGCATGGGGCGTGAGGTGGTTGTCTGCTTCACCCCGCCTTTATCAGCCCCCGGCTGCATCTCGAAATGAGTCGCCCGCCGCAGCGCATCAAGCCCACCTCGGACAAGAAGAGGGAGCGCGACGTCCTCCAGTATGTCGCCGCTTACCGTGACCTGCCATTCCTCGACGAGCTGGGCCCGGAGCCCGACTCGTACCATCTGCCCGCGACCTATCAAGCGCGGCCCTCGTCAGACTCGACCCTTACTGCGCTGGCCCAGCTCGCTGCTTTGCGCCTCAATGCGCAGCGTGCCTTGATCTCTCTCATAGACGACAAGCGTCAGCACGTCCTGGCCGAAGCAACGCCTCGGCTCCCACTCCGCCGCACTCCGTCTGGCGATGCCCACAACCCACTGTGGCTGGGGAGCGTCAGCATCCCCCGGACCTGGGGTGTCTGTGAGCAAGTGTTGGGGATAGACCCTGGAAGCTCTGCCCAGAACCCAGCAACGACAGTCATGATCAACAAGGATCTCCAAGACAGCAAACAGCACGCACATCGCACCTATGTTCGAGACGGTCCTCGTGTACGCTTCTATGCTGGAGCGGCGCTTGTCAGTCCAAATGGCGCCGTCATTGGCGCTCTCTGTGTCTTTGACAGCGAACCCAAACCGGCAGGACTTCTCGACGACGACATCGTCTATCTTGAGGATCTCTCGGCCACCATAGTCGAATACCTGGGCACATATACTGTCAGAGATCGTTTCAAGCGTGGTGAAAAACTCACTCGGGGCCTCATTTCTTTTGCCGAAGGCGCTTCTGCTCTGCTGCCACTAGATGACGTTGACCATCTAGATACAGAAGATACGAGGTCCGTGTCGACAGAGACATCTGCAACGACAACAACAAACCTAGATGTACGGTCTACACATGGAGCCTCGGAAAACAACCACCGCACATCGTCCACAGGCTCCGTGGGCGCCTCCGAGCATCATTCGTCAGACCGCAAACAACAGTTTTCAACTGGGTCGGATACGCTGCGAGCAAGATCGACTCGAAACACATCGCTGCGCGCTCTTCAAGATACCATTTTGCCCATGAATTCAAGATCGATGTTTGCACGAGCTGCCAATGTCATGATGGCTTCCAGTGATCTCGATGGAGTTTTGATTCTGGATGCATCTATCGCTGCAACCGGGCATCGCCAGCACCCAGCAGCTCCTGAGCGCGAGCGTCTCAGTGGAGGACTGTCGGATACAAATGAATCGGGAGGGGGCCGCTCAAAATCCGAATCTAGTGAGGACAGTAGTTCCCACAGCGGCAACAACAACCGCCCAAACTCATCGTCTTCGAAAAGATGCCAAGTGCTTGGAGCTGCACCATCCGGAAGACCAGTTGTCAACTTAGACGGAACACCAGGAGTTAAAGCTCTTGCAGAATCCGGTCTAGCACGCTTGCTGCGTGAGTATCCTCATGGAAAAGTGTTCAACTACACCGAAAAAGGATCCTCCATGTCGTCAACCGACGAATCATCTTCTGCTGCTTCGAGCCGAAAAGAGGAGCTCCTTCCAGCAAGGGACGGGTCGTCGTTCGCATCAAACCACAGACATGGACGTGCGTCCAGAAGCTCGAAAGCTATTTCTGATTTACTTCCCGGTGCACGCAGTGTGGCTTTTGTACCTTTTTGGGATTACGAACGATCGAGGTGGTTTGCAGGCTGTCTTTGCTGGACAAATAGCCCAGATCGATTGCTCTCGACGTCTGTGGACTTGGCGTACTTCAACATATTTAGTCATTCGATTATGCGGGAACTGTCAAGACTCGACGCTGTAGCGCTGAACCAGCAGAAGACCACCTTCGTCGCTTCGATCTCGCATGAACTGCGTTCACCTCTACACGGTATACTGGGGACCTTGGAATTCATCAAAGACACCCCACTCGACACCTTCCAAACTAGTATGCTGAACTCATTGAATGCATGTGGTCAAACTCTCCTTGATACCATCAATCACGTTATGGACCACTCCAAGATGAGCGAGACAACTAAAGGCGTTTCCTCGCGACGACTCAAGAACACGAGAACCGTTCGTTTGTCCTCGAAACCTCTCAAGACACGCCGTCTACGAGACCCAGCTTTCGATCTGGGCATCGCTACGGAAGAGGTTGTCGAGGCCGTTTTTGCAGGGTCTTCTTTTCTGCCCATCGTAAGCTCAAAGAACGCACCTGTTTCTCCGACGGAATCGACGTCTACGTCTGCTCACACTGAAATGTCCGATCCTACATTCAAACGCAAAACATGTTACATAGTGCTTGATATTGCACCTGAGAACGACTGGATTTACTGCTTCCCGGTAGGATCATGGAAGAGGACGGTTATGAAGTATGGATTTTTCTGCGACTCTTGGACTATACTAACAATGACAGTATTTTTGGAAATGCACTCAAATACACCTCGACCGGCCACATCACCGTCTCTCTCCACGCTACCGACGTGGCCAGAAGCACAGGGGTTGCCACTACCATTACACTCATCGTAACCGATACGGGAACCGGGATGAGCCCTGCTTTCCTGGCAAACAAGGCATTCCAGCCGTTTTCCCAAGAGAATCCGCATAGCTCAGGAGTGGGTTTAGGCCTCAGCATTGTCCGGCAAATCATTGAGACCAACGGCGGTAAAATCGAAGTTAGCAGCGATCACACATCTGGCACCAAGCTTACGGTCAAGCTATCCCTGATTCGACCCGAGACGGCGCAAATTGCTCTGCCTCAGCGCAACGAATATCTATCCTGGTTAGCCCGTCTGGTGGGCCGTAAGATTTGCATAATGCATAGGGTGGACAGCAACCAAGATATCATAGATGAGCCGCAGAACGCGGAGGGTCTTGCAAAATTCTCTCGTGCATTGGCATCAACGCTGACCAATCACCTGAAGATGGAAGTTGTGCAGACGACCAAGTGGGAAAGTAACAACACTGATATTGTCATCTGCCCGGAACCATCCTTCGATTATCTGGCCTCAATCAGGCATAAGAGAGCTAACGTCAAAGCCTCGAAAGCGGCAGTGACCATCTTCGTTGCGTTGGACGCGCTCGAAGCGTCAACACTGCGGTCGGATGTCCGTGTGATGAACAAGGAATCGGTAGTTGAGATCATGACCCAACCGTAAGTGAAACCTACCTATTTCTCTACATCCTGTTTGCTCACAATGGACCAGGCTCGGACCTTACAAACTAGCATACGTGCTGAACAAATGTCTCGACCGATTCGAACATCCGGACGAGAACGTACAGCCAGTCCAAAATCTCACTCCCTCTACCAAGCCTAATCACACACAGTCTACATACATCGAGCAGCAAACATCCATCTCTCCACCCCCAGTAGAGATGCCACCACTACTCAATCAACCGAACTGGTCTGAGACAGATATCCCTCCGCCATCCTCATCGTCAGATACCTCAAACGTCGCAACGCCAACCATTGAATCAACTTATAGCAAAGAGCTTCGGCTCCCCATCCGACCAAAACTTACCATTCCTAACAGAACACCTAACGATTCGTCTAATATCCTTATTACAGACGACAACGTGATCAACCGAAGGGTGAGTACATTGTTACTAACCTGCTCATCTCTCGCTCTTCAATTAACGTGTCGTAGCTTCTTGTGGCGTTTATGAAAAAGTACAATTTGCAGTACGCGGAAGCCGAAAATGGTCTCGAGGCACTGCGGGCGTACCAAATAGCCCAAGTACCGTATGACGTGATATTAATGGGTATGCTTACAGACACACACGAGGCAAATTGCCAATCTGACTAATGTACTAGATATGTCAATGCCTGTCATGGACGGTATGTCAGCAACACGAGCGATACGACAGTACGAACAAGAGTATAACGTTCCTCGATGCTGTATCATTGCCCTGACTGGCCTGGCGTCCGCAAGCGCGAAGCTCGAAGCATGGAACTCTGGTATAGACCACTTCATGACAAAGCCGGTCAATTTCAAGGCACTTGAGAAGTTCCTGAAAAAGGAAGAAGCGAGGCGCGAAGAAAGCACCGAAGCGAAACGCGAAGAAACTACCGAAGCGAAACGCGAAGAGACTACAGATGCGAGATGCGGAGAGACTACAGAAGCCAAGTCCTGAAGAGAGAAACGCTGCAGATTCCTTCAGGAAATGTGACTGTGGCCAGCAACGTCGCGAAAAGCTTCGTTACGATCGTGTTCCACTATCAGTAAGCCGACTGGCCTGGAGATGGGCTAGTCAGGACAACGCGCCGCAGAGTAGCGATGGTAGTCAGCGGCCTGGTAGGTGCGACACAGTAAATTCCACCTGATCAGGGGGGGTAGCATACGGCTACGATGGCAGTACAAAAGCACTGCTTGAGGATTGGCGCAACCAGTATAGAAAGTCGACCTCGTTACATAAGTCAGTACACCTTAGAGCACCTCAGTATACGAAGACGGTGTTGTTATATTAGTCGTTTCATTCTCCAACCGAAAAATCTGATCGATCTCATTCTAAATCTTCGTTGGCTCCCCACTCTCTTCACTACACTTCGACACCCAATCTCATGTTCCTCCTTCTCTCATGCCAGTGATTAGTGTTTGCAACCAGGTCCTCACGCCCTCTGACAAGCCCTCTCTGTCATCTTCAAACACGACACCGTAGCTTCTCGGACACACGGCTCCAACGCCTCATTCTGGTAAACCAAGCTTGGCTCCACCTCAACCTTCTCATCCAAGTCCAGTGGATCCTTGTGCATCTCGTTTCCTAGCTCCTCGTTGCCGACGCAGAGAACAGCATCATGCAGGTAGCGGAGCGAAGAGAGATCCACCCAAGGCCTTCGGGGTGTTGCAAGTCAGAGCAGCGTCAGCTGAAGTAGCGATGTGGAGTAGATGGTCCAGAGACGTCTCAGAATTATTGATGAATCATATCCATAAATAAAGTTTTGTATCAAGAAATAAGTAAAAACAAAACACTTTTGAACCGTGGGTACGGGTTTGGTGAGAGTCAAGAACACCAAGCAGCTCTTAAAAGTGGTGTTCGAGGTGGAACTTGTCAGGACTCGACTTTGCACGTTGAGAGAGGGTTAGGGAATGCACTTTAATACAGTGAAAATTAAAGGTTTTCACCGGTGGGATCTTTGGATTTTTTTTGTTACATTTTTAGTCTTATTTGGTCTGAGAACAACGTCTGGCCGAGTGGTTCAGACAGAAGTTGGCTGCGATGCTATGATCGTATCGCCTATGGTGGACGCCAGTGTGAGCCCAGGAATAACGGCTTGCACGCAACCTTGCCAGTTGCAGTGTTCGACGATGCTCGCCTTGCGTGTATGTTGCTCCTCAGCCGGCAGCCTCTCGGTAAAAGCTGATCGAGTTATTTCCCCCACCAAGAGCAAACATTTCGCTCTTTGTAGGAGCCTTGGGCAGCCACTTCGCCGTCCACAACGGCTTGTCGCCGTGCGAATGTGTTGCAACGCATGTCCTTGTCTCAATCCGCCAGACCTTTGCTTTCGAATCATGCGAGCCCGAAAGCAAGTACTCGCCGGTATCGCTCCAGTCTAACGTGAGTACCCAGCCTCCGTGTCCTGTGAAGTTCGCAACCTGTTCGCCTGAGGTGACATCGTACAGCGCGATGACTCTTGCGTCACCGCCAGCGGCAAGCAACTTCGACGCAGGTGAGAACGCGACGCTGCGTACGGGATGAACGAGGCCGGCTAAAGAATGTACCAGGCGGCCAGTATCGTTGTTGAACACATATATGGACCCATTCTCGTGTCCTGACGCAGTGAAGCTTCCATTGGGGCTCAGACTGACGCATAGCCCGAAGCTCCCCTTGGTCTCATACTCGCGTATCCGTGGGAAGTTCTGTGCCTTGTCCAGACTCCAGACGTTGATCTTGCCATTGATGCTGCTGCTCGCCAAATACTGGCCGTCGGCACTCAGGGCAATGGCCCATACTTCGCCGGGCTTGTTTTGGTCTACGATCTCTCCGTCCTCAGTCCAAAGCCCATCCTCGCCTTGACTCCAGATCTTCACTTTTCCTTCGAAGCCGGCACTTGCAGCTCGCCGTGCAGTAGATTCCTTGGCAGTGACGAGGTGGTGGATGCCCAGAGGGTGTGCTTTGTCTAGGGTTTGGACGAGGGGGAAGTCTGGTTGTGTTGTGTCGTAGACGTTTATCGACGAAGACCCAGAAGCCGAGAGCAGCTGTGTGGATGTGGGCGCCACGGCGAAGATGTCGCTCGCTTTTGGGTGCGCATCGTCGACTGTGTGGAGGGTGAGGTACTGCTTGGACTGCGTGGTGTTAGCAATTCGCATGAGCCAAGCGCACGAGTGTGTAGACGGACCATGATGTGCGAGTCGAAGCACTAAAGCTTCCAGTACGATGCACAAGCTACGAGCACACGTGCGGGTGTGGCTGAGATGCGAAAGAGAAAAGCGGTGCAGGGACCAAAGACCAGCTCCATGAGGTCACTACACACTACACACGCGAAAGCGCGCCGTCACTTGTCCCACCATCGCTCTCTGCTCTGCTGCTCCCCGCAGTGCAAACACAGCAAACAGTCGAGACCCCTAGCTTCGCCGCCAATCACACTGCAGCTCCACCAGCACCAGCGGCATCCCACATTTTGGCCGCAGTTGCTTTGATGTCCCCTCGCAGCCCAGCAGTCCTCACTAAGAGCCTAGAACAGTTGCACAGTGCCGTCAGACGTCAAGCAGGCCACGCTCGTTTGAGTCACCCTTGCCCATCGCTGCCTCCTCCCTGCAGCCAGCCCTTCCCCAAGAACTCGCCCTTTTCCCGTGCATACACCACAGCCTCTACCATGGCGCCCACTCCCACCCGTGCCATTGTCATTTCCGGCCCCTCGGGCGCAGGCAAGTCGACGATCCTCAAGCGTCTCTTCGACGAGTACCCCGACCGCTTTGGCTTCAGCGTGTCCCACACCACGCGTGCGCCCCGCGGCAGCGAGAAGGACGGCGTCGAGTACCACTTCGTGACCAAGGATGAGTTCAACGATCTGGTCGAGAAGAAGGGCTTCGTCGAGCACGCGACGTTCGGAAGCAACAGCTATGGAACGAGCATCAAGGCGATAGAGGACATTGAACAGAAGGGCAGGACGTGCATTCTGGACATTGAGATGGAGGTACGTTGGACATGGCCACAGCTCGTTGCATGCACACTGATCGACTTCTAGGGCGTCAAGCAAGTCGCAAACCACCCCTCGTTTCCTCGCCCTCGCTTCCTGTTCCTCTCACCACCAAGCATGGACATTCTCGAGAAGCGACTGAGGGGCCGCGCTACCGACAAGGAGGCCGATATCCTCAAGAGACTCAATCAGGCCGAGGTCGAGATGGACTTTGCCCACAGCGGAGAGGCGCCGCACGACAAGATTGTCGTCAACGATGACCTCGACAGGGCGTATCAGGAGGCCAAGGCCTTCATCGTCGGTGACGATGCATGAACTTGCAAATAGTACTGGAGGCAGCATGACATAGCGCAACGATACCACCATTCAAGAAGAAGCAAATGCAAATCAAGTTTCGTATTCATGGCAACAACTACAAAACTATCTAAGCCATGGGGTTTATCAGATATAGTTTGAAATACTCAGCATCGGCGTCCTACCGCTTTGGGATTCAGACAACCTCAGTGCTTGACTCTATTTCGTGTATCTCATCATATAAACCCACGGCTGAATGGAATCCGGCTTGTTCGACCAAGCATGCATGTGCACCTACTCGAGCGGATCCGAAAAATGTTGTGGTGAACGTTCCTCGCGTCAAGAATAAGCCCCATTGAGTTACTCCTGCTGCCGTCCTGTGTTACCAGGGGGCGCAGAAGCAATCGCATAACCATAAACTGGACGAGAAGACCCTCGGTGCCCAACAAAACCCAACATCTCCCTCCTCCTCTTAGCCCCCTTCAATCCATCAGCGGCGGGCAAGGTGACCAGCGGACTCATATCATCGCCCAGGCGCCAGCTCCTCCACCCGTAGCGTCGGGAAAGAGAGTGAAAAGAGTGCAGGCAGTGGAAAGAGTGAGAAGTGTCCCAATGGCAGGAGGCCGCGCTTCTATGGCGGTTCGTTGCTGAAAGTGCGATCGATAAAGACCGATGTCCGGGGACTTTCTCCCAAAGCGAGGCGAGATGCCCGAGGGCACTCTGTGCGTGTGCTTCGTTGCGATTCTTTGAGCGAGGAACGTTGCAGAAACATGTCTCGGGCATCGCAGAAAATATTTAGGGCGCAACGGAGCTCGGCGATGGAAAGCCCGGCCGACGCACCAGGCTGCAATAGGCAACGCCCATGGGTGCCTGTGTGAAGCTTGGATTGTCTTTCTTCGCGTTGGGTGAACAAACATAAAGACTGCCGAGGGAGCTTTGCGCAGCACTCTGTATCTATTCTCGCTATATTTCACTCGTCATTGAGTCGCGTGTTTCTTACCGGACTAGACGCGCCAAAAGCTCTTCCCACCGCCCACCACCAGAGCTCGCGCAAGCTCCACCGCGGCGAACCAACACCACCACCCTACACCTAAACTCGTTCGCCGACACACGGAATGGCGCTTTTCGGGTCGAGCGCGCCGGCTGCCGCGAGCACCACCACGGGCGACACCAGCAAGGATGTTGAAGTGCAGCAGAGCCAGCTCCCGTCAGACAGCATCCAGGACCTCCAATTCTCGCCTACCAACGACTTCCTGGCTGTCGGAAGCTGGGACAAGAAAGTGTACATCTACGAAGTCGCTGGAAACGGCGCCAACGGTAAGTGGCTGTTCGAATGCCAAGGTCATGTCCTCGGCGTCGGTTGGTCCAAGGTAAGTTGCATGGCAGGACAAACAAATCGCGAGTGCAAGGCTGACATCTATACAGGATGGCACCCGTATAGCAGCAGGTGACTCAACCGGCATGCTCAACATTGTCGACTTCCGCAACGTCGCCGCCAGCGGCCAGGTGCAAGCCCAGCAAGCCAAAGCCCACGAGGAAGCCATCAAGTGCGTGCGCTGGTTCCAGACGGGCGGCAAGGACTACGTCGCAACCGGCTCGTGGGACAAGACAGTCAAGTTCTGGGATCTGCAGGGCGCACAGCCAGTCGGTACGCTGCAGTGCCAGGATCGCGTCTACAGCATGGATATCAAGGATCAATTGCTTGTCGTGGCAACCGCAGAACGACATATTAACATGGTCAACCTGAACGAACCTACCAAGATCTACAAGACCATCGTCAGCCCGCTTAAGTGGCAGACGCGCGTTGTGAGCTGCTTCACCGATGCATCAGGTTTCGCTGTTGGCAGCATCGAGGGACGTTGTGCAATTCAATACGTCGAGGACAAGGACACTAGGTACGTTTTTCTTTTGATTCCCTCCCAGTGCCCACACTGACTTCTCTCCCTAGCCTCAACTTCTCCTTCAAGTGCCACCGACAACAAGACCCTTCCCAGCGGGACGTTGCCAAGGTGTACTCGGTGAACGCCATCTCGTTCCACCCACAGCATGGCACCTTCAGCACCGCAGGCTCAGACGGCACATTTCACTTCTGGGACAAGGACGCCAAGCACCGACTCAAGGGTTATCCCGAAGTCGGCGGTTCCATTACAGCCACTGCCTTCAGCCGCAATGGAGACATCTTCGCCTACGCAGTGAGCTACGACTGGAGCAAGGGGTTCAGCGGAAACACACCCCAGTATCCCATCAAGCTGAAGTTGCACCCAGTCATTGGGGACGAGTGTAAACCCAGGCCAGGCACGAAGAAGAGGTAAACCCTGAGCTGTGCTCTGGGTTAACCCCCTTCACCTTCCTTGGATTTACTTGCGCGACAAGGTACTGACGAAGCTTGTTCTTGAAGGCGTGTAGACGGCGACGGCGACTGTGGCGTGAGTGTTCCCAGGAAACTCAGGAGATCGGATGGGGGGCGCGCTGCTACAGCATGGCTATCCAAGCTGCCTGTGACGAGCGCGCAACACAAGTCTACTCTTGATATGGCGCGTCGGCGCGCCTGTGCTGCCAAAGAAAGCCCAGAGAAATGACAGTGTTTGATTGTATTGCATTAGCGTATTTTTGTATGGCGGATTGGCGTATACGGACGAAGAGTCACAAAGGCTCACGACAGGATAGGAAACGAAATGTCATAGTCACACACGCACACCCTTCTTCTGTTGCTGTATGCAAATGGTCCAACTCGTTGACTCTTTCAAAGTTGGAATTTGAAGACTTTGCTCATGTTTGACAAGTGTCATAGGCTCCGTAGAAATGCTCGCTAGTAACGTGAAGCTGTTCGTCCCGCCAACGCCAAAACACCATATCCACAGTCCACTTCCAACAGAACCAAAACGCCTTTCTGCTACTCTTGCCTACGAGCTTGTTACGCCAGCGTTCTCAGCCCCCGGTACCTCTACTCTCTGCCTCTTCACATCACCTCCCTCGCTCATCGTCCCGTTCGCACCCGCATTGCTAACGTCCTGTAGAGCAACCCTCTCCCTCTTCAGAGCATTGGACGCCGCCCCGTTCGCAAACGTCGGAGGCTTGTAAGCACCACGATTCGCACTAGGACTCATGGCATAGTTGGGTGCACCCGGCATACCAATCCGACGGTTGGCGTCGGTATGCGGATTAATAAAGTTGCTGGGGCGGTTTGTTCCTGCCGCATTACTGTTTGCAGGCCGCCCGATACCCTGGGGTTGGGGCACTGGGGCACCGCCGTCGTCCTTGCGCTTGACTGGAACACTGCGGGTGTGGTCGAGGCCCGGCGTCCGCTGCTCCTTAGGAACGGGAGACTCAGCATGGGGGTTGAAGGCGAGAGGGGGTAACGGAGCGGCAGGGTCACCATTCTGTATCTGTTCGGCTGCGCGAGAGGTCACGAAGCCGACGGGTGGCCGAACGTTGGGATTTGGAGCATTGCTTGATGACGCAGCAGTTGCTGCCACTTGTAGCCCAGATTGTGGTTGATTGGCCTGTTGGGCCTGTGGAGGTGTCGGTCGGAGAGATTGCTGCTGGGGTGGTTGGCCGTTGTGTTGTTGTTGGCCGGGTGCTTTGTGGATATCAGCCACAGGGGGAGGCATGCGTCGGACCTGCTCTTGACGAGGCTGTTGAGGTGTTTGTGGACCATGCTGATTTGATCCACTTGGTTGTAGACGTCCTGGCCCATGGTTTGGATTATGTTGTGGAGGTGGAGGCCCTTGTCCACGCCCTACTGGCGCTGACTGCCTTTGTGGATGAGATTGAGGGGGGCCATTGGTAGGGATCGGGGTGTTGCGACCTGATGACATGCCATTGGTGCCGTTTGCTTGCCTCGGGGCTTCAATTGCCCGCAATGCGGGAGCTTCAGAAGAGGTCGAGTCGAACGTAGTTTCACCCTGGTTCTCAGAAACCTCGACACCGTCAAACAGATTTCCATCAAACTCATCGTCAAAATCTGCAGAGTCTGCAGTGGTCGAGTGAGCAAGATAATCTGTTCGAGTCCTCAAGATTTGGTTGGGACGACCTGGAGTCCTGAGTGGCTCTGGCTTGACGAGTGTCTGCTCTTCCTGTGGTGGTGGTGGTGGTGCAAAATCTGGGTGTCGGTAAAGGTTACCTTCCTCGAATTTGATGGGCTTAACCTTCATGGCCTGGACCTTTTTCAGGTATTCTTTGTCGTACAGACAATTGCCGAGAACATTGCCAAATGTGCGTAAAGAGCGCTTCAGGCCGTCTGTCGCTGCTTCTTTTTTCGCTTTCTCGAATGATGCTGCCTTGCCTTTGCCATTTTCTATTGAGCCATAGCCGATGTCCTAGTCTCGAGTTAGACGTGACTTAGGAACAGTACAATTGCTGTGTTACCTCGTGATATGTGCCGTCTTTCAGTGTGATCCTCACCACAATTGATAGACCAAGGCTGACTTTGCCATTTTGATGCTCGTCAACCTAACACTGTCAGTCACTGCCCTTTCGTCCCGTATCGAGTATGCATACGTAATCAATCTGCACCTGTCCAAGGGAGCTTGACCATCCATTAAAACCAAAGACTTCGTTGGCGAGAGCTATGGCTTTATTCCCTTCCAAGTACGCCACTCGGCCACCTCCATTTCCAGGCCTTTGCGATATGTATTCAGGACCGAGTTGTTTGTTCAGCCGGCTCTGCAAAGTCGCAATTTCTTGTGCGGTGAAGTTGGGAACGACGCGCTCTTCAAATGGATTCTTGACGTCGCCGCCGCTATACTGGTCGCCTGGCCTGCATTAATGTTAGGAAGTAGACAAAAATGTATGGAACAAGCATGGCGCATATTTGGAAGTCAACGACCACTTACGCAGGCATCGTTAAAGGCTCAGGAGCTGGTGTGCATTGAGTCTGTGTCGCGTTAAAGGTCGAAGGGTGGTTAAAGGTGACGCGCTCAGGCGGCAAGAACGCGCTAGCCACCGCCAACTCACGTGCTCACGTAACTTGCCACACGCCGTCCCCGCTATCTTCAGGCTTCAGCAACTAGACTGTGTCAGAGTGGTAATTCCAGGCAGAGCGGTATATTGCGAGGCTAATGGCCATAACTCTGGTAATACATTGAACTTCCCAGGCTCCATACGTGAACGCCATTGACGCCTGTAATGCTTGTATCAAGCACCCAATACTTCTGTCCTTGCTGATAGAGCACAATACCATGGCCCCAGATTACCTGTGACTATTCTTTCCTGCGGCCTTGATCGCTGCCACCTGCTTCGTCATCACTGTCTATACCTAGGCTGAACGAGGAGTCATTCTGGGGCACTCGTCCTTTGTCCGAATAACCGTTCGATGGCTTCTTCGGGACCTCATGCAAGTCGTCCAATTCTCGCTCGTCAAAGTCCGCTGCCTCCAGGTCTGCTCTTCGCTCCTTTCTCCTGAAATTGTCAAGTCCCATACCGGTGAGAAGAGATTCTCGGCCCTCGTCTCCATCCGCTCCTTGGTAGCCGCTGCTGCGGCGCCGACTGCGCCACAAAAATGTGCCCCAGAGGATGGCAACGATGATAACAACCACAAGCGCAACTTCGCCAGAACGGTAATACGCTTTCCATTCGGCTTCCTTCAAAGCTTGTGCTTTATCCTCCTCAGCTTTTGTAGAATTGGGATGACCGCCCACACTCGTCAGTGGACCCTTCTCTCCATCAATGACGCTGTCTGCTGGGTCTCCGCCAATTTCGCCAATATCAACACTCATGAATCGATCAAGCATGTCTCGAGTTCGTCTAGGGTAGTCGAATGGCACCATGTGACTAGAATTGTAGAAAACAACGTAGGTCAGGTTGCGTGCCTCCTGGTAAGTGCCAGCAGGCTCGCCTTCAAAAGCCCAGTCTTGCTTTGAGGAAAGAACACCGGGGGAGAGCTCGAAGCCCTTGCCACCGTTCCAGCTCATCTTGTCAATCATGGCCTCTGTACCAACGTGGTTGCAAATCATGTCTTTGTCTCCGGAAAAAAGAGTGATGGGCACCTCAGCAAGTAACTCGGGAAGGAATCTAATCGCAGGTTCGCTGTTCTTGGCACGGAAGTGGCCTGTAACCGCTCCGCTACATTCCTGCCAGCCAGTCTTCTTGTCCGGATTAATGTGAAGAGCGTTGATAACATCCTGGCGACGGAGGTAAGGCGTGACCTGCTTGAGGTCGGGAGGCCAGTTCATACCACAGGAAGAGTCGTCTCGTAATCGGATGTCATACATGTTGACGCATTGTTGCATGTGGTCGGCGTCTCGGTTCTTTGTTTCTTCAAGAATGGCGGTCATGATCGCCTCGCAGACTGGTGTATCGACTCGGTCCTTGCCGCCGTCGTTGAGCGCCTTGACACACACGTTTTGCTGGTGTTCGACACGCCTCGCAGACTCGGATCCTGCCTGTAACAGGCCATTCTGGTACGCAAAAGGGAGATAGGCAAGGTATTGATCGACGGGCGAGATCCAACCGTTTCCAATAAGCAAGCCCTTTAGTGGCCACGGTCGATTGCCTTGATTTTTGTTTCGTTTGAGAATGGCGCGTGCAATGTGTGGGATATGTTGGCCTGCGTACGATTCGCCTGCAATGTAGAACTGCTCGTTGTCAGTCGGCTTTCAGTGTTGGCGTAGGTGTGTAGACGCACATCATCGTGCTCGTACTCTGGAAACAGAGCGAACCACTTTTCCAGAAAGATGATCATATGCTCTGCCATCTGGTCCAGCTCACTGAGGTAGCTGTCCGTGTTTACGTAGCTGAAGCCGGTTCCCACGGGCTGGTCAACGAAGAGCAGGTTGGCAAACTCGTCCCACGAGCCGTTGTTGTAGCTCAAGTTTCCGTCTGGTGTCACTCTGTAGGGACCGACTTCCATCATCGCGCCGTCCATCGAGGAGCAGCCAGGCCCACCGTTGAGCCATAGTACGGTGCGCTGTTTGTTGGCGATGTGGCGGTTCTGGTAATGCCAGAAGAACAGGTTGCCGTTGTGCGCAGCGTCTACTTCGATGTGACTTGGTGTCCGCCGTCAGCTCTTGTCTGCACACGTGCGGATATGAGCACTTACCCTGCATGCATCTTCAGCAGCGGCTGCGGCGCGCCAGGCAGCTCGTGTACAAAGTAGTCGGCCTGCGTCTTCGCCTGGGCCGCAGTGCCCGGAAGCAGCGACAGAGTCGCCAGCAACCCGCCAACGAGCGCTGTCCGCCATCGCGGTCGCGTATCTATGAAGAACATAGTGATGGGCTGCGGTGCCAATGTCGATCGCGTGTCTCGCTATCTCATGGGTGTTGTCGAGGATCTTCCAGGTGAAGATGATCTAGCAGGCAGAATGCAATATATCTAGCCTGTTTTTAGCCAGGTACTAGGTGCTCCGGTTGCTGTTGTTGAGGTCGGAGTTTGGAGTGTGGATGATCTGGCCGCAGCTGACGAGGCCCTGGAACTGGAACTGGGGCAGGGGCGCGTCGAGTGCAGAGGCGACACGGCGGTTTCACAAGTACAGAGAAAGAACCGCCAATTGCTCGCTGAAGTCAAGAAACATGCAGTCAAACGTAGGATAAGCAAAACTCTAGAAGGCGTCAACAGAGCGAGCCTCTTATTCAAGGCTGTCTGAGGCTTTGTCCCCGATGCACCAATTTAGTCCTTGACCGACGGCGAAAGACGCAGGAACCAGCCAATCACAAGTGGCTTCTTCTTCTCTACGGCTTGCGCATTCTCCGCGTTTCGTATACGTTCTTCTTTCCCGGCTTTCGTGAGCTACTCGAGTCTTGACACCATTGAGGTGTGAGTTCCTTGTGTCACCAGGCTCCCTAGACCTCAAGCGTGCGGGAGAGGCGCCACATGGAGAAGCTTAAATTACGCGTCTTGCGCGCTCAACGGTCACCAGCACCACGATTTAAACTGATTTAACAACACTCATGACTTCGCCAGCTCTCATTCGTTCTCACTACGTACAATGTAGGCTTCGGTATCCGAGTATGGATAAGGACATGGACCGGCGCGGACATGGGAGCATCTTCTAGTCGGCCCTTCTCTTTTCCATCATTGACAGCACCTTCTTTGTGCACGACTGCCGCTTGCGTTGTTAGAAACGGCATCTTCTGGAGCATGTTGAAAGCTGCGTGCCACAGTGGCGTATATAGACTTTGAAGACACTTTTCGCCCGACTCTCAGGACTACAGTCGTAACATGATCAGGGTGCTCAGAAGCTTAGAAGAGATCATCAAGGCTTTTCTCCGAGTCTTTCTTGATGAGCTCAACCATGCCCTATCACGACTGTCAGTATGTGGATTGTCTGGCATGAGTTGCACGTTTGCAGATCTAGAGGTCTTACTTTGGGCATTATGGGCTCTCCATCGTCATCCTGGACGTAACGGAAAGGCATTTCGGTGCTTTCGTGCTTGTTTGTCCTGATTTCTGGGTGATCAATGTATTTGATCTTTTCCACCGGGACTGCGCGCTGTCAGCTGCAGTTCTTGAGCTTACGGCAAAGACGTACTTCTGTCCTGAACACAGATTCTGGTGACACGCACAGCGGTGTCGGTCGTCATCTGTACAGGCCCCAGTCGGCGGCCTTCATAGCCCTTCTTGCGGAGCTCAGAAGTGCGGTCTGTGTGTAGCCACATGTCAGTAGACTAGAACGTGGATACAGACATGGATGTCTTATTGCGTACCTCTGGGCGGATCGTCGCCTACATCCCGTCAGTACGTATACAGTAAGGATACATGTTTACATCGATGCAACTGACCAAGAATACCACCAAAGAGGAAAATGTCGAAGTTGTCACCATCTTCTGGACTGAGATCTTTGGCAGCGGCAGGATCGAGTAGACAAACTCGATTCTTACGATCGGCGTAGATTTCTTCGATGCCTCTTGTTTCGACATTCAGGCCCTTGGCTCCCTGCAGGTTCTCTGGCAACTTCAAGGATGTGGGGACTGATGAAAGCAGGAATTGAGCACCAGTGTCATGGCATTCTTGAGCAATGGCTGCGTACTCTAGCGAGGACCACTGCTCAAGTTCTGGGTCCAGATGCTCTACAACGAAGGTTTTCCCTGCGCCAGCCATTGTGATTGTGATTGACGAGACCTTTTTTTTTCCTCTTCTTTTCTTTCTGGGTGTGGGCGTCAGGTGCACTCTGGATGAAGCAAAGCAATTGGTGGTAGTTTCTCGGGCCTCTTGCTGAACGTGTTCCTTGGGACTTTGAACTAGTCGACTATGTCCCAGAACGGTCTTGATGATGGTCGTTGATGGTGCGAGTCTTGCAGTAGTGATTTGCTAAGCGGAGCATGTGGTCTGAAGACGGCCGGCAAGGATTTGGCGAGCACGCACTAGGCGATCGGAGCTAGCATGCACCCTATTACGTGCGAGGGCAGACGTACAGCAGGTGTAAGTGGGGCCTGGTGGTCTCTGTAGGTTCAAGATGCCAAAGGCTATCTGCCCTCTGCATGCTACTTGCAAGCAGCGGTGAGCTGTGCTTGATGTGCCACAAGAAGCTGGGTAATGAACACCAGCAGGCTCACTCAGAGCCATTGCAGCTTTGCAGACGAACTGAGTTGGTCCTGACGATCCAGGACGCTAGTATGCACGCGTGACGTTGGAGGAGATGCATGAGTGGTAAAGCACACGGCCATCCAACGTAGTTGTGACCCAGGACTCGTCAAGCGTCGAGCCTGTCCTGCCTCTCGCGGCAGCGGCTTGCTGCATGCTCCCTTGTGCTCCTGAGACAATCTAGGCTGTCGAATGAGCGACGCTGGTGGTGTGCTGTCGGCCCACTCGTCTCTGCTGCAGTACATATCTGCTGCATACCCCTCTCCGTCAAGCTTGCCAGTGCACTTTCCACTCCCTGCAGAACACACGCGAAACGCAACGTCTCGACCACCAGCTGTGACTTTTCTTTTTCTTTCCCTCCACGCCCTTCTCTGCCAATTGCCCCTTTGCTCGACAGCTGCACCCTGCTCAAACGTGGTGCGCTCTCTGGCTTGCACGTCTTCCCCGTAACAGGCGCTACTTCGGACGATAGAGGCTTATCGCAGCGTGTGAATTGAGGGGCACACTCTCCCTTCAGCCAGCTCGCCCACGCTCGCACGCAGCAGGACTGTGATAGCAGTTTGGTGTTGTCAGGCAACAGCTGCAAGACACGCCCAAGCGTCGTTGACTCTTTGACGTCCAATCGCCCCCACTGGACAGCCGGCAGCGCACGCATTGTCGACCTGTTCCCTGCCACGACCCTGCTGCCCAAACAGCCAAGTCGTCGACGCTGGACCCTTGACCCTTATTTCTGGCGACAACGTCTGCGGGCCCAAAGCATAAACCCATCGCTTCAGCGACCCTTTCGCACGCACCTGCTCCCCGCTCCCACAGCATTTACATCCTACTGCTCCCCAACATCTCGCCCTCACCGCAAACATGAACCCCCACCAGCAGAACAAGGTGGACATTAGCGTACGTCATTCGCGGCCCCTGCGCAGCTCTGTTGCTGCTCGCATTGCTGCCCCTTTGGCAACGCGGTAGGCTACGGCTACGCCAGATCTGACACAATGCACAGAAAATGTCGCCCGAGGAGGCCAAGCTCTTCCGCCTCTACGGCAAGCTGCCCAACAAGAAGGACTTGCTACAGAACAAGCTCAAGGTACGCTGCGCACCCAAAGCTCACCACCTGCAAGCCGCTCCGCTAACATCACTTTGTAGGAGCGCAAGTACTTTGACAGCGGCGACTACGCTCTCTCCAAGGCCGGCAAAGCCTCAGACGTCGGCGTCACCCAGGTCGGCCGCGAGCACCCCAATCCCGAGAAGATCCCACACATGGCCCCGCCTACGCCAGTTAATGGGCAAGCACCCAACGGACAGAGTGGAGATCTGAAGGCCGGAAGCCCTTCCAAGGAGGGCGCCACTTTCTTGCACCGCGAGACCAGCCTGAACCGCGAGACTTCGGCCTCAGATTTCGAGAATGCGGATCCTCAGACTCAGCCTGCTCAGGTCTAAGACGGCTTTCGCACCATCAGCCTGATGTGCGTTTTGCTACTCGACCTTAGCGTGTGCGAACAGGGCGTGACAAAATGTGCTTCTCTCCCATATCCTATGGTTCGGTCTGTATGGACTACAACGGAAAACTGGTGTGATCCGCGGCGTTCAGGCGTCTAGTTGCACGTCTCTATTCCAGAACTTTCGCTGTCGTTCCCCTCTGGGTTCCACAAGCAAACGATGGACATATCCTTAGGGTAAAATTGTCGTACAGTAGGAACTTTCACTTCATGTGCAGTATGCTTAGTAAGCACAGGGCTTGATTGGATGGATGGAGCAGGAAATGACTTATGACGAACTCTCAGAATGGAACGGCTGTATGTTTCGTTACATATCACGTAGGATACCTGGAATAGCTATCCAACATTGTCAAACTATCATCCTGCGACTAACACCGCATTAAAACAACACCAGATGATCAAACTTGACACGTAATTGTTTGACATCATACACAACACCCGGTCCTCCCCTGTATTAGACATTTCGATCCCCAAGGCTCTTCTCTCGCTTCCAACTCCTCCATGTTCCAGCGAACCTCCTCCGGGTCACATACACAAATACCAGTAAGACCATTACGAACCCTACGGTGCCTGCACTATACCCCTGATTCTGCACTGCCTGTTTCTTCGCCTCTTCATAAATTTCCTTGACTTTTTCCTTGACGCCTTCTCCCTGCTCCAAATTCGGCATTGCCATGATACTCACTACTAAGCTGGTCCAGCCGGTAAAATGCTGTGTGCGCTGCCCATGTCCGCCGACAGGATCGTACTGCTCCCACGCGTACCCTGTCTGCTTCCATGAATTGAATACAGTCCGCACGATGTTGCGGCGGAGGTCAATATAGATGTCTCTACAGCGTTGCTGCTGTGGGCCTGGAGTCCTGCTGAGAGACAGGAGCTGCACAAGAATGAGATAATTGATGTTCACAAAAATTGGACTTCGCCAATAGTTGTCGCCGACACCATATTTCTTGCTTTCTTGCGACAGGCTGCGGATGCCGTGGTCGGTCCAGAGATGGTTGGGGTCGCGGAGTAGGCGCAGTGTCTCGTCGAGGCGTGGGTGCGTGGCCTCAATCATACCAGTCATGAAGGGAAAGAGAGAAAGGTAACCTTTGTGGCAGACATACGTGTGCTTGTCATTGCGGACTACGGTGTCGCAATAGACGCTTTGTTTTCCTTCCCAATGAACAGACTCAAGGTTTGTTTTGACGCCTCGGATGTGATTCTGGTAGGTGAATGCGTCATGAGTGGTTCCTAAGAAGAAAGCTAGCTTTTCGAGTGTGCTAGACATTAGACCAACCCAGCACAGAGCATCAAGATGCAGCTCTGTGGCGTCAGGAGGCTCAGCTCGTGGGTAATCGTCCATGCCACTGGGGTAGTTGGTCTCCGGAGTACGACCTCTCCACCTGTAGCCTTCATTGAGGTTTGCAGCTGGAATCGAGTGAGCTTCGACGTCCCCGGACTGTGACTTGCGCCACCACTCGTAGTGCTTCTTCAATAACGGGTACAACTCCGTCACAAACTTTTTACCCGCGTCGACTTGCAAGAGAGTCGCTTTGTGGCCATAGTATTTCGTCTTTCCTTGCAAGATGTCGACGAACTTTGCCACAGCAAGGAACAACGTTGGTGGGTTGGCGATCTGGGGGTACTGCGTGATGAATTCGTCTGGTGTGTTGTTCTCGGCTTCCGCTCCTAGTACCTGCTCTCGAGCTATCCATCCGTCCTTGTCCATAGTGCTGAGCCAGCTGCGGACAACCTCCATGGCTAGGTCAACATCCCAATCGAGTACTGGAAGTAGGTGGAAGCCTTCATTCCAGAGGAAGCCCTTCTGAAAAACAGATCGAGCGGGAGTGTGCGTGAAAAGCTCATATGGTCCCCTCGTTTCAGGAGTCGCGTGCTTCTTAGCATCTTGTGTCTTTTCCCAGAAGTTTCGAGTCGTTTCGGCATAGATGGCGTTGTTGGACACGTCCACTTTTGACGTACCTTGAAAGTACCCAATTCCACCCAACATATCTGCAAGCATCTTCTCGCCAAAACCGCGATGCTCATCAGTGTTGAAAGGAGCCTTTGGGGTGAACACATGGGAGTACGCTTCTCTGTACGATACAACAGTGTCTTGAATACTGCTTACCATCTCGGACAACGTCATGGCACGCGTTGCGGTTCGACTCGAATAGAGTATATCAAACTCGAAACTGCCATGGGCGACCATCTGCACAAAATGCATGTTACCTGCACCTGGCGTGTTACGGAGCACATCATCGATCGTACCTGCTTCAGTACGGTCCTTCGACTGAGCTTTCAGCGCATTTATAAAAGTGGCTTCTTACACGCAGGGTTGTCAGCTTGGTGATCAAGAGGGGGCGGCGTGCTTTTTATCATGGGCAGTTTGCACTTACATTTGGCTTGCCATATTTTGTTCTCGGTGACATTTATTGTATGTACGACTGTGTCCTCATGTCGCCCATCCTCGCCAACTGATGTCGGAATATGAATACCCGCAGAGCCCAGTCGTGGATGTTTGATTGCGATATTGACAGCCTCAACAGTCTTGTCATCGCCAACGCCGAGTTGTTCAAAGGCTTCTAGCTGACAGTCTGTGCAGCTTTCCATAGCCTCCATTGCTACGTAGAAGACGACGGACGTCTTCAAATCTGCAGGTGCACCATTGCGCGGTTTCCCCTTGATCCTCAGCGCCCAATTGCCTGCACTTTGGCCTTCGTACTTCTTTATAAACTCAGTCGTGACATCAATCTGGTTTCCGACATCCTGAATGATCTGGGTACCGCCAGCGCGCGCGTACGTAGTCCAGCCAAACATGGCCATGCCATCGCTCTGTTCGACCGCGTGTCGCAGCTCTACAACCTGTGTCAGCGCTTTAAAGATCTCACATGGACACGAACCACTTACTCTTCTCTTGTTCATTCAACTTCCCCCACATCAACCCCGCAACGAGACTTTCGGGCACTCTGGGACGAATCCCTAGATACACACTGGGTCGATAGGGGCCCCATAGCAGCGGCGCTTCATTCGAGTAAAGGGAAGAGTCGACCGTCTTCGAAAGCGCAGATGCGAAAAGGCCGAGCGCTACCAAAGTCCCTAAGAGCTGCATGGTCCCTGAAAGTTAGAACACGACTATAGCGCGCACTCTACAATTAGGTCGATGTGTTTAATGAAAGACTACGGTGAGTGTTCCACCATGATAGCTGTTTCATTCGTATACAAGCGTAGCACAACCCAAGAGTTTTGTTGGCAACCTCAATTCGCGCGATCCTTCGGCGCCAGGCGCCATGCACCCCTGATTACTTCCGCTTTCCTTTTGAACACCGATTGGTCCGTTGCTCTTACCTGAGAGGCGAGCACTCTTTCCAGCGTCGCTACTCCACAAACCTCAAAGCCCCTAGCATGAAGACTGCAAGTGTGAAGCTATTAGCGCATATCTTCCGTCATGTCTCGTTATCTGAGTCTTGACACCTCAGCATCCCAAAGCCAATCACGTGCAGCAAGTTCCCCCGCAAAACGACGTCAGCGGTAGCTCGGTCGGCATCAAGAAGATGTTGGGCCCCCACAATCAACAAAGATCATCCGAAGGTAAAAACAAGCTGCTCACTTGACAGCTGATTCATCTTCATCGTCAATTGCAGGTCTCGCGATAAAAGGACGGACGACCTACATACTTAGGTATCTCTGGCGGCAACAAAAATCCATACTCCAACATGCAGGAACAGGTTGATCGTCTTGTTGAGAAGACCTGGGGTAAGATGATTGCCGTTTGTGATTTACTAGCTGTACGGTTACTGACCGGGCTATACAGAGAAATTCCAGAGTATTAGTCGCTCGAGGCGATTGATGGTAGCAGTTTCTGGCATTCCCGGTTCAGGTATGACTAACATCGCATATTGTGCATTACGAAGCTAACAGTTTCTAGGCAAGACAACACTCGCAGCCAAAGTTTCTAATGGTCTGAATCAAAAACATGCACAGAACTCGCCTGGTACCTACAATGGAAACCCTGTCGCAGCCTTCATACCTATGGATGGATACCATCTGTCGCGTGCCCAGTTAGATGCCATGCCTGACCCTCAGAACGCACATGCGCGCAGAGGAGCAGCTTTCACATTCGATTCGACCAAATTTCTCGCACTGGTAAAAAAGCTACGTGAACCGATATTGCCAGAAACCCGTACTCTACACGCACCCAGCTTCGATCACGCAAAGAAAGATCCTGTCGAAGACGATATTCCAATCGCGCCTTCCGTCCGCATTGTTATCTTCGAAGGCAACTACTGTTCATTGAATCACGGACCGTGGAGGGAGGCGGCAGATCTGATGGATGAGCTATGGTTTGTCAATGTGAACTTCGAAGTTGCGCGAAAGCGATTGATATACAGACACGTAAAGGCAGGTATTGCAAAGAATGAGGAAGATGCTGCTAATAGAGCTGATGAGAACGACCTGGTGAATGGACAAGAAATTTTAGATTCAAGATTGGAGGTGCATGAGGTAGTCGAGAGTAAGGAGGATCCAGAGTGGGCGCCTGAGCATCAGGGCATGGTTGGTGGTCAAGGTTGAAGTTTGTCTTCGAACTGAACGATTGAAGCGGTCTTGAAGCATCGCCTCTCTTTCGAGGCTCAAAGAGGAAAGGCTCAAAGAGGAAAGGCTCAAACCGTCTCGGAGCGAGACATACGCTGCACCCTTGACAGCGTCCAGAGGAGTCACAAATCGTCAAGAATCACGCTTCCGATCCCTATACGAGTGACTCACTCCGGCATAGTCACATTGTGGGCCTCAGGCAACCAGGAGAATCATCACACCTTTCCCAGTATACCTATTAGATCTTTGTGACTCATAGAGCGACCGAGTACATCGTGCCATTTCAGTATCAGAGGGAATAATGATCGTTTCGATCAAATCCACGTACAGATCGTGATGATGTATATAGTGTGTCTGTCCGGATACTTCTGACTACCATCAGCTATTCAATGACGTTAACCACCACAGATTCTAATTCCGCTTTTTTCAGCCTTCCACGTGAAGTTCGCGACCTCATCTATGACTTTGCTTTCGGCGACGACCAGCTGTGCTTCCAGCACCGCGGCTATGTTGTCGTGCTCTCGAAGGGTCCCCCACAATCTGGAGCCGGCGCTATACATGGTCTTCCACTCTGGCTTTTGACGTGTCACCTCCTCTGCCATGAGGGTATCGATGCCCTCCTCCAGACTCGCTTCTTCAGCCCATGCTGCCGCCCCGACCCAACGGCACTACCACCGAGAGACCGACCTGGACTTGATTACCAGCTACACGAGCAACTGCCTGTGGAACATCAGCGACAAGAGCACCGGGCGTCACCGGTTCGACAACATGCAGAACTACCACGTTGTTCGGATTCGGTATCCAACTCCTTGTTTCTCCACACCAACAGTGCCCGCAACCTTGCACTCAGCTTCCCAGCTGCTTATTCGTCGAAGAAATACGACAATCAGTGCTACCATGTAGATCGCAACAAGCACTACCTGCACACCTACTATTCCTTTGGCCCTCGGCGGTTCTTAGCAATTTTTCATCCATTCGTAGTCGCCAACCCTTGTTTATCCCTGGAGTGGGATCCCGCCTTCTTTTGGCTCGAAGTACAGGCGTTCACCACTTGGCCGAAGATGTGGACTGGGCGATTTCTGCGGGTAAACATCACCTTTCCAATGCCAGACTCTGGCTACCCAGCATTGAAAGATAGTGCTGAGGCGGTAGCGAGGAATCTTGTTAATGATGATGGGAGTGGCACGATGCGGATGAAGTGGAAGGTGGATGCAATCTACCATGATCCGCCTCTGCCCGGGTGTTCTCAGCACGGCGAGCTTTGCAGCAATAGATCTAGACGACGCAGAATGAGTAACGTGTCGCAACACTCATTGAGGGTGACGCGCTGAGGCTCGGTGTGAAGAGAAGAATGCATCAGCAAAGACCAATACTTGTATAAAGAGGCAACTGAGCTATGTGTTCAGCAGTTATTCCCTCGTGGCCCGCCCCTTGATCAAATGGTTAAACACACAAATAAGATTGTGGTCCGTTCGTGCTGCTGGCCGTGGCCTTTTACAGCGTACATATAGTGATACATTACGAGCCTAAAGATGTAGAATTCCAGCCCAATCTTGTCCACACACATTCAATCAAAACACGTGCACCTCCCGAATGACCGAGGTCCTCCTGCGTCGAGGACTGCGTCATTTAGTACGGGCGGTAAGCGGAACCTCCACGACCACCGCGGTATCCACCACGATAGCCGCCTCCTCGAGGAGCGTAGCCACCGCCGCCGTAGCCGCCACCGCGACCACCGTATGGCCCTCCTCGACCGCCAAACCCACCGCGGCCTCCTCTTGGCCCGCCTCGGCCACCGCGTGTCATGCCGGGCAAATTGGTTCGCTTGGGCACAACCTGAGACGTGTCAGTAAGGCGAGTGACAGATCTATGAGCCATGCATACCTTCAGGTTCCTGTTGCGGAACTGGCTGTTGTCGAGGACAAGCGCCTCGTTGACTAGACTTGGTTCTGTGAACTCTACATACGCATACCTGCATACGCTCATTAGCGTTCCGATCTTTCTACCAAACTCTTGCCAGGTTGCGAAAGATGCATTCGGAAGTGATAAGTGCATCCAATACGCACTGGAGCCAGCCGCGCATTTGATGGTGCCTAACAGCTTCATGGATAATGGATGGGTGAAGCATATCGCTAACAACCAGGTGTTCAAAGAAAGCCTCCTCTTCGTACTGACCCTTTAGGATGCCCGGTGAACTTGTCGAGCAGGATGGTGACACGATTGATGCTGCCGACGCTCTGGAAGTGTGCCTGAATCTCTTCCGGACTGGCCCCGTAGTCGACGTTGCCAACAAAGACACTCCGCGAATCGACGTCTTCTTTGCTCTCGCGCATCTCGTGGCGTTCGTGATCGAGCGACTGCTGCATATCGCGCAGCTTCTGTGCCTCTTCCTCCATTTCTTGCACGCGGCGCTTCATGGCTGAGATCTCCTCCTGTTACGCATTGTCAGTCTTGCGCTGTAGCTTACGAGCTGCACCCGCTGATCTGGCACGATCGTTGGGCATGTCAATCGCCTCGTGCGACCGCGTGATGAGGGGAATTGTGTCGTACCTCTTCGGTGGCATCTTCTCCGCGGTGCTCGTCTTCTGCAGTATCAAGACGCTCATCCTCTTCACGACGCTGCTCTTCCTCGCGCTTTTGCTCGGTCTCGACGTCGGACATGATTTCAATACTCTTCCTGGCTGTTGTGGTGCGCGTTAGCAGATTGACGGAGCTGTGAGAAGTGGTCAGGCGTACAAGGCTGCTGCGAATAGGTTCCAAGTATAATGTAGAATTGCTGGGTGTCGACGGGGCAGAGCAATCCGTGATTCACACACCGCGTTCAACAAGTTGATGCGACAATAAAAGAGATGTAGTAATTGGGGAAACGGCACCTCAGTGAAGGTGATTTAGGTGTAGCTCTGATGAAGTGACGCTTCCGCTGGTCGGAGCTTCGAAGAATCGCGCTAGTTTAGGCTGGGACTTGCGCGATCGCGTTCATTCTGCAGCCTCGCTGCACCTGCATAGCAATAGCACAATGTCGAGTTGACAGAATAGCTGACCGCTGTCTCGGTCAGCTGAACAACTACCTTGTCGTGATGTGTGATGTCATTTGTACCTGCTGCTTTCAGAAATCCAATAGTAGTTGTTTATGCAATTCATGTCATTGTGAGAAAATCGCAGAGCAGATATGTGCCCCAAGCCATATCTAAGTCAAGTAGGCCACCATAATGTCCAATCACTCCATAACGCCAGAAGCCTAGAACATAGCGCTTTCATACCGTAATGGCTGCGCGCAATCAGGCACCTTTCCAAGGATGCAAACAAGCCTCTGCAAGGTATGATTCTTCTACTCTTCTGTCACTCTCCAACCCTGTGCTGCTGTGACGAACATGCTTGTCCTTCGCTAAACTTGATGTGTGCTCTCCACGGCACACTTTAAGGTGCTGGGTTCTCCCTCACCACACCACGGACTTTCTTCTCGTACGCCGCTCTGTCCTTCTTGAACAAGTTGAATGCATCGGCTTGTGCTGGCGACTCTGGGTTTGGTTCGTCGAGTAGTGACTGAATGCCGAGCAGAATCTCCTTGATTGTGATGGCGGGCTTCCAGCCTTCTTCTTCGTTGAGGATAGATAAACAGACGGTGCCCGACGGGTAAACGTTGGGGTGAAATAGCGGTGGCACGAATTTGCCTATGATATGTCAGAGGTGTGCGCCTACGTGTGCGAGGACGCTGAGTGTAAGGACGGCGTACACTTGGGTGGCTTCGTGGGGTACTCGTCGGGAAATGTGACCTCCAGTTTGAACAGGCCACCCTCCCAGATCGTCTTCTCTTTGCCTGGTACACCGCAGTCCCACTTCTTGAGATCCATCATGCCATTTGCGCCGCGCATAGGCTTAGCGAAGAAGCCAAAGGGATGATCGCGCCTCCACTGCTTCCTGTGTGTTGTTAGCATTCGGCGCAACATGTTGCCACGGAATCTACTAGCCTCTCCTCCGACAGGCGGTTCATGCACAGAGACATGGTGTAGCTGTGAGGCTGTATCAAGCTTTGGGCTGTTCTGTTGTGTTTCGCTGTCTCTGCGGTCGAGATGGTAACGAGTGAGAGTAGGGTTGGAAAATATGAACTGTGCGCGGCGTCACAGTTTGTCAAGAGGCAAGCGCAGTGAGAGTGAGAGACTGCGCGGCAAAAGCTGCGCGTAGAGGTGAAGCCGGGCGACTTGCTTGAGCAGTGCACGTGACGTACAACAATCAATTGCCCAGATTCATCGAGCCAAACCAACATCCCTGCCCCGCGGTGCCGGTTGCAACTGCCCCACTTGACGGTGGCCGAGGCTGATGTTGACGGGTATCCGCGCAGGCGCGCGAGTGACCTGCATTGGCAGACTCAGCTTCTGCGCCCTGTGTATACAACTCCAGGTTCTTCTCATTACATACTCGAAAGAACATAACCAATCGAGACCATGGCAAGCGTGCCAACAAAACAGGAGGAGACGAAGCATGTGGAAGCTGCCCCTCCACCAGCCGACATCGCATCAGATCCCGAAGAAGATGACCTCTCTGACCTTGATGGTATGCATCGACGGGGCTCTCCCAACATTCGTGGCGCGTACTGATTGTCATGCAGATGTTCTAGACGAGTTCGCAAACACCAAGCTCGACTCAAAAGCGCCTGTAGCCTCGGCGCCAAAGGCCGCACCCCAACCCCCAGCACCATCTTCCTCGGGTCCAGGGAGACCAGAAGACATTTCACCCGCCGATTTGCTCCTACAAGATGAGGATGAGTTCGCGAAGAAGCTTCAAGAAGAGATGGAACAACTCCTTGGCCAGGGCGACTTCCAGAAGCAGTTCGAAGATATCATGAAGGAGATGAACAGCGAAATGGGCGGCGACCACCTTCCTGCCCCTACCGCCTCGGAAGCAGCTGCAACAGCGACCTCGTCGTTGAAAGACGGCACACCCTCAAAAGCAGGGGAACCCTCAAGCAAAGCAGACAAGAGTTTCCAAGACACAATCAAGAAAACCATGGAGCGCATGCAAGAATCCGGTGACGCAGCTTCGTCTGCAGCCGCATCATCCGCCAATCAAGACGATATCCTTGCACAGATGTTGAAAGAGATGGAGAGTGGCGGGTTTGGGAGCGAAGGAAGTGACGAAGATTTCAGCAAAATACTCATGGGCATGATGGAACAGTTGACAAATAAAGAAATCTTGTACGAGCCCATGAAAGAGCTCGATGACAAGTTCCCAGCATGGATGGAGAAGAACAAGGAAAAGGTAAAAAAGGAGGATCTGAAGAGATACGAGGAACAGCAGGTATTGGTCAAGGAGATTACAGGGAGATTTGAAAGGAACGGATACAGTGATGACAACGCAAAAGACAGGGAATACATTGTTGAGCGAATGCAAAAGGTATGTACGCCGCATGCACCCCTTCCCTGCAGACAATTGACCAGCTCTAGATGCAAGCCGCTGGCTCGCCGCCGCCTGATCTTGTTGGTGACATGAATGCTGCACAAGAAGCGCTAGCAGGAATGGACGAAGGGTGTCCGACACAATGATACAACATGGTATAGCGCTATTCAGATAGTATGCGTTACACGCCTTCTCAGTGCCAATACTTCGAATTGACCTGCTAAATCCTTTGCGTATCACGTTTGGGATATTGCCTCAAACGTTCGTGTCATAGACTGGGTTGTTCTACAATGCAGAAGCCAACATTTATCCATCTGTCATATCCATGTCGTCCATGTCCCCACAACCACCAGCCTGAACTTGATGAGGTTGCTGACTCTGCAAGTCGATATCTGGGGCGCACTCCATAAATATCTGATCGTAATCCTCGTCGTCACTACCATAGTGCTGCGGTATAGGATCTTGAGACTGCTCCGACTCCATCGATGCAATTAGCTCTTGGAGTTCGTACTCCTCCTGTGCAAGTACGTATTCCGCCTCGGTCATCTCAGCTTCTCGTTGTGGTGTTTTGTCAAAAGCTCGTGGTAGTATCGCATCACTCAGGAGCTGCTCATCGATCTCGTTTTCTTCCGGGGGTGCCTCTCGTGCTTTTCTGTTCTCCCATCGCTTGCGCTCTGACACGAAATCGAGCTGTTGGATCTGAGAAGTGTCAGTGTACGGCTTTTAGCGATAGTGTTTCGTAATCCGTACCTGTTCTCCACGAGACTCCCATCTTCTGTCCTCTCGACTGTTCTGCACACGCTTGAAGAACATGTCCCTCCGTCGCTTCGTAGCTGCGTCACGCGTCTGCATCATCGGGTTGGCCTTGTATGTGCGCTGTGAATGCGTGGTTTGTTTCTCGACAGGCTTGGAATCCATGTCAAAGCCAAAAAATCCTGTGCTGGCATTGAGGGATCGCTCGCGAAGTGGTGAAGATCGTACTGGTGTATGGGTGGCGTAATGCTGGTTTGGCATCTGGGAATAATATGTGCTTGTGAGTAGCATTGCGAAAGACCCGAGTGTGACTGTGCAAGTTTCTGACTGAAACTTTCGAGGTAAAGCTGGACGTGATTGCGGCGTGTTGGAGTCGTGAAGATTTGGGATGGAAACGATGATGCAGTCGCGAGTCGCGTCGGACGCGCTTTCCTTATCGATAACCTCACGTGGATGGCACGACCGCGATGGCTGTTTTGACTACGCGTCCTTCATCGATCATGTTTCGTTCAGCTGCGGTAAAAAAGCAAACCGTGAACTGCGATGTTTGAGAGTTTACAGCAAAACTGAAGAAATCGATAACAGGGAGACGCCAAAAACGTTATTCAAGACGAGAAGATGTCGAGAGAAACAGAGGCTAGATGTCGTTAATCCCATCGAGGCACAGTCGCACTGATGCTCACAATTTGAACATCTGAAGAGTCTTACAGGATGGCACAATATGTCTTACTCGAAATTCTTTGTTTGTTCCTATTCGGACTGATTTAGGTAAAGCTAGCGTTCACGATGTATGAACGAGATTTTTTGCCTTTAAGACCCCCAGGAGCAGTTAAAAACAAGATGAGTTGCTGACTCCCAGTGCAGCTCTAATATCTAGACACTCACTGAAGCGGAGTGCATTTGTTGTTGCTAGGTTACCCTCCTATACCGAAACATTTCGCGCATTTCGCGCATTCCGCTTCCCCTGGTCCAGCAAACTTGCGACTTCCCTGAGCATTATTCCGTAATAGGCATATAACTTCATGTTTTGGGCAACCGATCCCATCACAGTTGTCCGTTAACGAACAACGTAACGAAGAGGATGAATCGCTGATGCCACATCGAACGACGAAGACGAGTTGAGCGTCGACCATAGTGTCCTTGTTATTGACTGACCAATGCATGTATGACCAACCCGCTCTGGCAATTCTGGCAGTGAGTTGATATTAGTGGAGACCTGCTCTCAACTTGAGGCGTAGTACCGGAACATGACCAAAGCCCGCTGTATTATGGTGCTTTGGTGTTGGGCGACCCAGAATATTGAAGGTTCATTTTCCGACTTCGTACATGTTGCGCTAAGGGCTGAAAGCTGACTTCCATTGATGTTGCTGCTTCGATAGCTCTGGTGTGTGGAGTGGCTGCGGCTGGAATCCGTCATGATGCTCAGTGGAACGTCGTGACCGATTATGTTGCGTGCGTTCACTCCTGTCCGACACGCCAGACAATCGATGGGATGCTGATACTGACTTTCTCGGGTATGACGCCATCTCTTCCTGCCATTTCTCATGCTCAAACTCTGCATGGTACATGGACTCTTTCCCGTCGAGATCTATCGTATCCCACACTGGTGGTTGTGTAACATTTTCCCCTTTTTGCTGAGTTCTTGGTCTCAAGTCTTCCTGTGAGTTCGTCCTCTGGTGGACCATTCCTGGAGTCAATGAAGTGGCCGAAGCACACGTCAAGGCCATCCTGAACTTTCGGCCCTTCTTCAACTGGATCAGTCTCGGGAGACATAGAGCACATGCCACGACGAAGATGAGAGATACTTCGAGGGTCGTCCATATCCCTATGAAGAGGCCGTTCCACGAGACATCGGCTTTGGCAATAACCGTCCCTGCAATGTTTAGGGTAAACCAAATCCGCGTCGCCGATGCAATACATGCTCTGTACTGCTTGTTAGCTGACCGCAACACCCAAATGAGGATCTACTTACACCACTCCAGTTGTAAACAATATCGTGATAAAGAGCTTGCGTGCCAGTGGTACGTTGAGGTGCCACAGAGACAAGGTCGGGAGGAAGAGAATAACGACATCAGACGCCATATTGAAAGCACCTTGGCTTAAGATGATGTTGTTCACATCATGGCACTTGCCGCCTGGCACTAGCTTGTCCCATATCATACGTCTTGGCTTGCAGTAAAACATTGTCCAGAACGTGAAGAACGTGTACGTGATGAAGGTTGCCACAATCGTCGCCCAGGCTCCATACCACATGAGCTTGTTTCCACTGCGTGAAGGTGCAAAGAGGCGCAGATACTGCATCAATATCGCCATCTTAACAAGAAAGCTGAGTGGGCAATATATGATTTGAGCGACATTTGCCCACTGCCATGGCCGTTAGTAGCGGAACAGACATTGGAAATTCCCATCGGCTTACATATAGCTGATTGAAAAGCTGACCTAGGGCGATCTGCCACTGGTGTACTCCTGCACCCCATTTGACCATCTGGTACCCCATAGCTATTTCTGCTACAATAAGAGGCTTCTCCAAGGTCAGCTAAAGGATCTTGAGTCAAGAGGCTTTGAGGCATCATACAAGGGCCAAGAATAAGAAATCTGCATAATGTCAGTCTAGCCACTATAGGTTCAAATACCAACTTACAGTCTGCTGGCTCTAAGCATCGCATGATCGCAAGGCGTGTATACAGCCGTAACATCATGAAGATTCCTGGAACAGCTATACATATGATGGCAACCACCAGAAACCATACTTGATCGGGACCATTGGTCGTCATTGTGGTATCTGCGCCGTCAGGTACTTGATCGGGTCCCAACGCTGGCAGAGAAAGAATGAAACTTTTGGCATCCACATTGGGCGGTATCTGAAGACCACTAGGGATGAATTGTGCCATAGTGCAAACAGAGCAGCCGAACAGGTGGGTCAAGAGTAAAGTGGAGAAATTCAGTGGTAGCTCAGAAGCAAGTGTGGCATGTTATAACATCTGCGTATCGGATCAACTGATTTTGACGCGAACTGAACGCATCCTGAAACATGATTCTTTCTATTTCTGGCCTGCAATTTATTCCGTTCGAGGCGCAAACCTATGTCTCGAACGCATTCCTGTGAGGTCCTGGACCGGAGTTCCTTATTTACCCGCACTGTGGCTTGCAGCAACTACACGCCAAGGAAGCCGTTGCTCGCAGCAGCCACAGGAAAAAGAGTAGATAGACCGATCGGAGCTGCGCGACATGGGATAGTCAAGTAAAATCCAGGCCTGCTGTATAGCAAGTCAGCGTGTTGCGGTGTCGAGTGCGAGGCGGTACAAACGATCTCGGGGTTGTACACAAGTCCGTAACTCGCGGTGCAGTGACATCATTGGCTTGGCCAAGCGAACAAGAGTGAGCTTGCAGCAATTAGCTGTGCATTTTTCCATAGTATCGCATTATTGCGCTGCTGCTGGCAGGACAAAACACAAGCGCATCAGAGGTACAAGTCTCACTGCTTCTCCAAGCATTGCTCACATGATATTCTGTTCCAGATGGTCTTAAGCTGACAGCTAGAGTATGACATGAGTTACTAGAGAGGCACTATATTTCCCATTTCTTCTTTGGCTGACTTTTGATGTCGGTATGCAAGCCCACACCATTCTGCGCTTCGATGCTGAGAGGATCGATGCCGACAGAGTACGGTTCTTTGTAGCCATCTTCCAGATCGTTCGTCAGTTCGTGTGTTGAGGTTCCACTATCGCTGTTCAAGCTGTGATGCCCTCGTGTTTTTGTATGCTCTAATTCGTATGCCAGCCCGTGATCGTCAATGATTCGGTGTTCAACGACTTCGATTTCGTGGCTGACGAAGATGGCGACAAGCGACTTCTGGATGACTGGCCAGAAGATGGGTATTGATGCACTTATGATGGCCAGATCAATCTCCAAGCACGAGAGGATGATGCTTACTGGCGTCCACCAAGTAAAATCGGGGTATGGTGAAAGTCCAGCACTGTGATCTACAATGGAGTACAGCCGCCATACTGAGATCATAACGACCCTGTTCCTTGTCAGTAAATGGTCGAGTAGCAAAGCGTCAGCACGAGGAGGCCTGATAGACTTACACTGCTCCAAATGTAAACACGCCAGCCAATGCCAGCACACTCTTGAACTTCAAGTTGGGTGTGCGAAATAGTACCAACGGCGTCGCAAAGATGGCGAGATCGAAGAACATGTTTGTGGCAGAATGTGCCTGGAACATGGCTATGAAGCTTTCGCGATCGCCAAATCCGAAGCCGTAGCACTTGGCCTCGGCCGTGCGATGCCAATAGGCACTGACAGGAGAGCAAGAGAACCAGCCCATGACGCTGAATGCCAGGCCCCAAAGGCTCACAAGTACTAGAAGGGTAATGCAAAGCCACCTCATACGACCAGCCTTGAAAATACGAAGGTATTGCAGGAGTAAT
This sequence comes from Neodidymelliopsis sp. IMI 364377, assembly GCA_027946375.1. Classification (NCBI taxonomy): domain Eukaryota; kingdom Fungi; phylum Ascomycota; class Dothideomycetes; order Pleosporales; family Didymellaceae; genus Neodidymelliopsis; species Neodidymelliopsis sp. IMI 364377. Next base: position 6,082 of record JAPEUT010000056.1, on the reverse strand, counting down.
GACACCTTGATGAGTGCAGTCTCAGTGAGATAGAGGCTGTGCTCAATGTAGAAAGACTGTTTCAGTCAATAACTGGCGGGACAGCAGTAGAGTTGCAACATACACGGAGGTAGCTCTCGATGTTTTCCATGCCGATATATAGCATGTGTTGTCCAAGTCCATGTTCGACAGCTGCAGTCGCTTGTCAGTTTGCGATCCTCGCGATCATGTTCGTACGGAGACCTACATAGGCAAACTGTAATAGTTGCTGCGGTGTTGCATATCTGGCAATAAACCATCAGTGTATGTTCAACGATTGGTTTGGTTTGTTGGAATGCTCATACCGCGGACAGAATTACAAAGAAGTCGTCCCAGCCTGGCTCACGAACCACCCTCAAGCGTACCCAGATGCGGAAAACCACCGCAATCCACGTTACCACCTGCCGATATAGTCAACACGCGAGCCTTAGTCGTCTTGTAGCATCACATACCAGGAATGGAATGGTCGACCCAAAGATAGTTTCCTTTCTGTTCGAGATGGGCAAAGGCTCATACGGACTCGGAGCCTTCTGGATCATCTCGGTAAGCAACGCATCCCAACTCGACAATGCCGACGAAGTCGACATGTTGCGAAGACTTTCGCGACGCACGGAAAAGAAGCTGCCAGGACGGTGAGAAGACGACTGCTCTTAGTCCGACGAGCGAAGCTACGAAGCCCGCTTCTTTAAGCTGGCAGGGGATCCTCCATCCGTCGTGTGCAATTGCGGTTCATGGTGGGTCCGTAGCGTCAAATCTTGGACTTGTCCCGCCTGTGGACCGGGGAGTGACCGCACTGTTCTGCCGGATGCAAATACCCCCATGCTATCACCAGATAAGCGATGTTGGTGACAGCGGGACCAAGCCTGACAGGTGCTTAGCGCAACGGCCGAGATGCAAAGGGTGTTAATGTGGATTCGAATCTGCGACCGCATTTCCGATCTAGTGGTCCTTCTTCAGGGCTGCTGTTGGTGCATTCTGCAAGCTTCAGGCACAGAGACCACCGCACAGGCGGCGCACAGGCTACACACGCTCGTGCTCCTTCCTTCTAGAGTGCTCATGATGTAAGTTCTAGTCTCCACAGTTCATAACGTTCGATATTCATCTTCAGCCGCTTCGATCTTTCTTGCGCAATTCTTCTGCACGTGTGCACTATATCGTGCACACCTGGAAGAGATCCCGAAAGGCCCGACCGAGTGCACGGGTTTGCGAGAACTAACTCTGGCGCAGCATGGCGATAGCAAGGGATGCCAGTTTGCTGTTGCAGTTCACCGAGTGATGATGTGGAAAGTCGAGGCTGTGTGAAGGAGCGGCGTTGACTTCATGACCTTTTCTTTTGGAGGAAACCAACAGGATCGCCGTCGGACGGAAACGCCAACATGGCGAATCACCGTTGGCTATGTGTGATGCTGGAACCATTCAAGCAAGACAAACAGGGGGCTAGACACTATCTGCACGCTATTGCACTTTGCCGGAGTCATGTACAGACCTGGACTGACGGGCTGAATCCCAAGGGAAGGATGCGTTACAAATCTTGGGAGAGGCACGATCCTTCGAGACGCGGAGAAGTTGCGGCTTTATTGAATTGTGTTTCATCGCGCCTGCCCTCACAGCTTGGTATATCGGGCGTGACATCGGGCAGATCGTGCTCCGTCGTAATGGGTTTTCTCTGCGAGCGTTTCAAAAACGAAGAGATTGCGTGGAAGCCCGGAAGCCTACAGGCGTTAGCCTCGAGGCTCCACCTGCGTTCTTATCGCAGGATAGATGATTCCTATTGCTACAGGCAGAGCAGAGCAAGTCCTCGAGCTCTTTCAAGAGCCCTGATGGCATCATGCCACGTAGTGCTCAATTCTACTGAGCATTCTAGTGGGACCCCTTAGCTTCTGGTGTTGTTTTCTCTGTGCGCGCCTACTCACTTGTCCTGGATCTGATGATAGGTGGAGTGAGTTCACCTGACCGGGATGAAGCACTTGAGAGCTCGTGATACAACATTGTTGTCGGAGCTGGCTAGGTGGTCGACCTCTGTTGTACTGCTCTACTGGACTTGCAGCACCTGAAGTCAATGGTCGTTTGTCAAGCTGGCGTTACCGAGAAATGCCGCCTTGATTGGCCTGGCGTAGATAGCTGCACGCGCTGGCGGGGGCGAGCCTCGGCTCAAAAGGAAGCTTCAACGACCGACTCGAACAGCATCTTCGGCAATCTGTGTATCGGTCATATAGCCTCAAATGATACAAAACAGCACAAGGACACTGTTTCAATCCAGCCTGCGTAATCTTGTCAAGTGAAGCTCACAGTGGTGCAAAAAGACAACATGGCGCACAGTACTACCCGCATCGTAGACGACAGGCCGGCAAGCAAGCTGTCAGAAGCATATGGAAGCAGCTTGCCGTGGGCAGAGCCAAGTTGGTGAGAGCAGTCTCGGTTACAATACTCATCAGAAGATACACTGCTGATACGGGTAGGTATACCGGTCGCCCGTCACCTTACTACAAGGATAGCCATCGAAAGCTTCGCGACTATGTAAGGGCATGGTGTGACGAGGTGAGTCGATATAGCACTTCTCTTCCATTACCAGCGCAATGACACTTCGGACGACTTAATAACAAGCCAGAACATCGCTCCCTACTCCGAAGACTGGGTGCAATCCGGAGCTGTCGATCCCTCCATCTACGCAAAATGCGCCTCAGCAGGCCTTCTTGTTCCTATCGCCTTTGGCAAGACCATTCCTGCTCAATATGCCAACTACCCAATTGCCGCAGGTATCAAGCCTGAGGATTGGGATGGCTTTCACGACTTCATCCTTTGGGACGAACTCATCCGTGCCGGTCCCATTGCCTCCATCTTCATAGGTCTTGTCGTTGGCGCGCCTCCGCTCCAAAAGTTCGCCTCCGCAGAGCTACAGAAAAGAATCTTCCCCGATATTCTGAGCGGCGACAAGAGAATCTGCCTTGCGGTGACAGAACCTGACGCAGGGTCTGACGTGCGTAATGTGAAGACGACGGCGGAGAAGTCGGCGGATGGAAAGCATTACACTGTGAATGGCAGTAAGAAGTGGATCACCAATGGCATGTTTAGCGACTACTTCATGACACTGGTGCGAACGGGTGGGCCGGGTGCTAGAGGCCTAAGCATGCTCCTAATCCCAAGGTCCGAAGGACTGAAGACGAGGAAGTTGGAGGTTGTAGCTGGGCCGCTATCGGCGACAACGTATGTTACTTTTGAAGACGTCAAGGTGCCTGTAGAGTACCTGATTGGAAAAGAAGGTGAGGGGTTCAAGCAGACCATGGTCAACTTCAATCACGAGAGGCTGTGGATTGCATTCCAGGCGATACGAGGGTGTAGGATTGCACTAGAAGACGCGTTCAGCTGGGCAATTAAGCGGGAGGCATTCAATAAGACGTTGATTGAGCAGCCTGTGGTGAGGAACAAGTTTGGGAACTGTGGGCGAATGGTCGAGAGTTTGCAAGCGTGGACCGAGCAGGTTGTGTATGAGCTGGAACATCTGTCCGATGTCGATGGTGCAAGGTTGTTGGGCGGAACCACGGCACTACTCAAAGTTGAGAGTGGAATGGTAGGCAAGTATGTGGCAGAAGAGTGTTTGAAGATCATGGGCGGGTAAGTTGTCATTGCGTGGTTCGTTAAGCAGCCATTGCTAATAAGGCCTCTAGCCTCGGACTCACCAAGACTGGCCAAGGTGCACGCATTGAGGCTTTCTACCGTGCGGTTCCTAGTTACACAGTGCCTGGTGGCTCCGAAGACGTACTGATTGACCTGGGCGTCCGTGAAGCATTGAAATTGCACAAGCAGGCGGAGAAGATAAGAGCGAGGCTTTGAGCTTGGCAATTTGATATTTATTTCCACGGCGTCTTTATGCGCAAAACACTGCCGCAAGGCTCAGTTCCGCATCCGCCCTCTGACGTTCTTACTGAAGAAACCCGGCTGGACGTCCCCTCTGCGCAGCTCTTGCATGACGCTTTCCAATTCTTCTTCGTTTGGCTGCCACAGGGGCTGTATCTCTTCCCACGCGCTCAACGTGCGTTCGGGATCTGTGCACCGTTTGAAAGCTTTGAGAGCAGCGATGATAGCCATCCTAGACAGCCATACGCGGTCCGACTTTTCGGTTACAGCCACGACAAACTGAGCCCATATTTTCTCGAGCTTGTCGGCGGTCCATGAAGAGTAGCGAACGCCACCAAAGGCAGCGAATCCTTGGAACATGACAATGAAGGCGGTGCCCTCGATGCGTACCGAAGTGGCCTGCATCTCGTGCAAGAGTTCATAGACGCGGTCAATGTCGCCAGCAACGGTAGCATGGTATCGTATGAGCAGAGCATATGTGCGCGAGTTGGGAGCTATTGGGGCGTAGTCCTGCAACTGTTTTAGCTCGTCTTGCTTGCCAGCAGCTTTCAGTTGCTGCGCCTGGTGGGTGAAGAACAAGCCCACGGCTCGACGATCTCGCCAGTTGTTGACAAAGAATCTATGGCCTGGGGCCGGTAGCCTTTTGGCAGCATGGAGACGCTTCATGCGCTCAAAAACATGCTCGGCGGCTGATGGCTCGCCAGCACGGAAGAGGGCGGCCACAACAGCGTTCAGAACAGCCGTGTCGACAATGTCGCCGGCTTCGACGAGCTCTTGATATGTGCGTCTGACGCCGTTGCCATCGCGCAGGATACCATAGTAGTAGAGCAGCGAGACTCGAAAGTGGCGATGCAGCTTGAAGTTTCTTGCGTGCAGCTCTTTGACAAAGGTCTCGGCCAGCGTATATTTGCCTGCCTTGACTGAGATATTGAAGAGAACGTTGAGCGTGACGTAGCCGGCCCTGACACCGGCACGGCGTTCCATGTCGCGCCACATGTGCAGTGCCGACTGGACCTCATCGTCTGTCACGCGGCCCATGCAGCGGCCGGCGAAGTGGATGGCGGTGGTCCATTCGGCCTTGGAAATGTGTATGTGGGCCGTCTTCATATCGTCGAGAACGGACATGAAGCGCTGCATGGCCAGAGGAGAGGGCCTCTCGACGACGGAAAGGTGGCGCAGCAGGATGCGGATGGTGTCGGTGTCGAGGTAGACGACGCCGGGCGCGGGCAGCAGCTTGTACGTGTCGAAGACGAGGTCGTGGGGGGATTCGTCGTCGAGGAGCAGCTTCTTGAGGCGGCGGATGTGGAAGAAGTCGGTGGCCCTGCGGAGGGGCCAGGGCTCATGGCTGTCGCCGACGTTCCAGATGAGGGGCGAGGCGTCGTCGTCGACAAACGTCTTGTCGTGGGGCGGCGAGTCGAGCTGGATGCCGTAGTAGTCGACCATGGCCTTGAGCTCCTTCTTGGCGAACTGGCCTGCGCGGTTCAGCGGTCCGCTGTGCTCGGCCGTGGCGGTGAAGGAGCGCTGGTCATCGAGTCGGCCGGGGCCGAGGGCGTGTCTGCGGCGCGGCGCGTGCTGCTGGGGTGGGCGCGAGGCCGCCGTGTGCAGTGTGTGGGTGTGGGTGTGCGTGTGCGTGTGGTGAGCGTGTTGGGGGCAGGAGGCGGCGCGCACGAGAGCTCGAATGAAGAGGGCGTCTGCTGCATCGCCGGCGGCACGGGGGCAGACGGGCGTGGCATGTTGTTGTCGTGGTGGTGGTGGTGCTGCTGCAGTGCGGCTGTAGCTGCGGCGCGACGTCTGTCGGGGCCTCTGGCGGTGCTGGCGGTGCTGGTGCTGCTGGTGCTGCGGCAGGGCGGGACACAGGAAGCCCAGGGCTGGCGCTCGGGGGTGGTGGGAGACTGCGGAGGTCCGGTCGAGGGTGCGGAAGAGGGACATGAGAGTCGGGCATCGTGTTCAACGGCAGCGGCATATACGACCGACCGACTTAGTTCGGACCCATTGGACAATTGCAGCAGCTGGACGAAGAGAGCGTGGGGGGCGCGTGAGGGCGTGAAGGGAGAGAGAGAGTGTGCAACGGTGCAGCGCCGAGGACCAGCGCGTCGCCGCAAGAATTTGGGATTCCATGTCTTGGCGGCATCGACCTCTGCGCGCAACCAGACAAGACGACGACGACGCTCGCCCACGCCCACGCCCACGCCCTCGCCCACGCCCACGC